>CM056059.1:182587235-182767235 GCA_029574335.1 Rana kukunoris
GAAATATGGTTGGAAGCAGCACCTTTCAAGAGATGAAGAGAATATTTTGATCAGTGTGAGTATTTTAATTATCTTTACCTGCATTTTAGACTAGTTTAAAAGTTAGTATATAAGATCAGATATTAGTATTTCCAAAAAATTTCTCTCCTGGTGTTACAAAACTACAAGTCCCAGCATGTCTGTACAGCTGCAGACACCCTGCTTGGTAAATGTGTATTTAGGCACTTTCCTTGCTATTTTGCATATGAATTTAACATGTTGTGCACACCGGGCTAATTTGTTCAGATTTGTTGTTTACGAGACTAAAACTTTTTTTTGGCTAGAAAATTACTTAAAACCCCCAAACATTATATATATATTTTTTAATAAACCCTAGAGCAGGGGTCTCCAAACTTTTTACTTCGAGGGGCCACATTCTATATTTTACTCATATCCGCGGCCGGAAAAATAATTTTACTAAATAAATCCACAGTAGAAGAAGAATAGCATTTTACTTACTGGTGACCGCGCAGAACTGGATGATGGTCCCGTCCGTCTAATAAAACGATGGAGCATCATTCAGCGGGGTTTAACTACCAGCGTGCATTGAGGTTTTTACATCCGTGTCCTCACCAGTCTCCCCCACATCTGTGTCCCCACATGGTGTCCCCATACATCTGTGTCCCCACAATGGTGTCCCCATACATCTGTGTCATCACATTGGTGTCCCCATACATCTGTTTCATCACATTGGTGTCCCCATACATCTGTTTCATCACATTGGTGTCCCCATACATCTGTGTCATCACATTGGTGTCCCCATAATCTGTGTCATCACATTGGTGTCCCCACACATCTGTGTCATCACATTGGTGTCCCCATACATCTGTGTCATCACACTGGTGTCCCCACACATCTGTCTCCTCACATTGGTGTCCCCATACATCTGTGTCATCACACTGGTGTCCCATACATCTGTCTCCTCACATTGGTGTCCCCATACATCTGTGTCATCACATTTGTGTCCCCATACATCTGTGTCATCACATTGGTGTCCCCATACATCTGTCTCCTCACATTGGTGTCCCCATACATCTGTCTCCTCACATTGGTGTCCCCATACATCTGTGTCATCACATTGGTGTCCCCATACATCTGTGTCCCACACATTGGTGTCCCCATACATCTGTGTCATCACATTGGTGTTCCCATACATCTGTGTCCCCACATTGGTGTCCCCATACATCTGTCCCCACATTGTTGTCCCCATACATCTGTGTCCCCACATTGGTGTCTCCATACATCTGTGTCCCCACATTGGGGTCCCCATACATCTGTGTCATCACATTGGTGTCCCCACACATCTGAGCACCCCACCAGTCTCCTCATACACTGTTGTCCCCACACATCTGTGTCCCCACACTGGTGTCCCCACACATCTGTGCCCCCCACCAGTCTCCTCATACACTTTTGTCCCCATACATCTGTGTCATCACACTGGTGTCCCCACACATCTGTCTCCTCACATTGGTGTCCCCATACATCTGTGTCCCCACACTGGTGTCCCCACACATCTGTCTCCTCACATTGGTGTCCCCATACATCTGTGTCATCACATTGGTGTGTCCCCATACATCTGTGTCATCACATTGGTGTCCCATACATCTGTCTCCTCACATTGGTGTCCCCATACATCTGTCTCCTCACATTGGTGTCCCCATACATCTGTGTCATCACATTGGTGTCCCCATACATCTGTGTCATCACATTGGTGTCCCCATACATCTGTGTCATCACATTGGTGTCCCTATACATCTGTGTTATCACATTGGTGTTCCCATACATCTGTGTCCCCACATTGGTGTCCCCATACATCTGTGTCATCACATTGGTGTTCCCATACATCTGTGTCCCCACATTGGTGTCCCCATACATCTGTGTCCCCACATTGGTGTCCCCATACATCTTTGTCATCACATGGTGGTGTCCCACACATCTGAGCCCCCACCAGTCTTCCCATACACTGTTGTCCCCACACATCTGTGTCCCCACACTAGTGTCCTCACACATCTGTCCCCCCACCAGTCTCCTCATACACTTTTGTCCCCACACATCTGTGTCCCCACACTGGTGTCCCCACACATCTGTGCCCCCCACCAGTCTCCTCATACACTGTTTTCCCCATACATCTGTGTCATCACACTGGTGTCCCCACACATCTGTCTCCTCACATTGGTGTCCCCATACATCTGTGTCCCCACACTGGTGTCCCCACACATCTGTCTCCTCACATTGGTGTCCCCATACATCTGTGTCATCACATTGGTGTCCCCATACATGTCTCCTCACATTGGTGTCCCCATACATCTGTTTCATCACATTGGTGTCCCTATACATCTGTGTCATCACATTGGTGTCCCCATACATCTGTGTCCCCACATTGTGTGTCCCCATACATCTGTGTCATCACATTGGTGTTCCCATACATCTGTGTCCCCACATTGGTGTCCCCATACATCTGTGTCCTCACATTGGTGTCCCCATACGTCTGTGCCCCACATTGGTGTCCCCATACATTTGTCACATCACATTGGTGTCCCATACATCCGTGTCATCACATTGGTGTCCCCATACATCTGTTTTTTGGCAGAATTTCGGAACATGCTTTACAAGCGCTTGATTGGCTCATTCTGAAATCGAATATTCGAGATATTTTATCGAAATGTCACAAAATGCGAATGATAAATACCTTTCTTGAATTTCGACAGTAACACTCTGAAAATCGAATATATGTGTAATTTTATTTAAAAACAGTATTTCGAATTTCTCGAGCGCGCTTGCGCAATCGCGCGAACAACACGCACGCGCGACTACTTCCTGGAACTTGGACACTTGCCAGTTTCATTTTCCATAGGTAGCTGTTCTTGGTCTATTTGCACAAGTTCAATTGGAAATATGGTTGGAAGCAACCTTTCAAGAGATGAAGAGAATATTTTGATCAGTGTGAGTATTTTAATTATCTTTACCTGCATTTTAGACTAGTTTAAAAGTTAGTATATAAGATCAGATATTAGTATTTCCCAAAAAATTTCTCTCCTGGTGTTACAAAACTACAAGTCCCAGCATGTCTGTACAGCTGCAGACACCTGCTTGGTAAATGTGTATTTAGGCACTTTCCTTGCTATTTTGCATAATGAATTTAACATGTTGTGCACACCGGGCTAATTTGTTCAGATTTGTTGTTTACGAGACTAAAACTTTTTTTTGGCTAGAAAATTACTTAAAACCCCCAAACATTATATATATATTTTTTAATAACACCCTAGAGCAGGGGTCTCCAAACTTTTTACTTCGAGGGCCACATTCTATATTTTACTCATATCCGCGGGCCGGAAAAATAATTTTACTAAATAAATCCACAGTAGAAGAAGAATAGCATTTTACTTACTGTTGACCGCAGAACTGGATGATGGTCCCGTCGTCTAATAAAACGATGGAGCATCATTCAGCGGGTTTAACTACCAGCGTGCATTGAGGGTTTACATCCGTGTCCTCACCAGTCTCCCCCACATCTGTGTCCCCACATTGGTGTCCCCATACATCTGTGTCCCCACAATGGTGTCCCCATACATCTGTGTCATCACATTGGTGTCCCCATACATCTGTTTCATCACATTGGTGTCCCCATACATCTGTTTCATCACATTGGTGTCCCCATACATCTGTGTCATCACATTGGTGTCCCCATACATCTGTGTCATCACATTGGTGTCCCCACACATCTGTGTCATCACATTGGTGTCCCCATACATCTGTGTCATCACACTGGTGTCCCCACACATCTGTCTCCTCACATTGGTGTCCCCATACATCTGTGTCATCACACTGGTGTCCCCATACATCTGTCTCCTCACATTGGTGTCCCCATACATCTGTGTCATCACATTGGTGTCCCCATACATCTGTGTCATCACATTGGTGTCCCCATACATCTGTCTCCTCACATTGGTGTCCCCATACATCTGTCTCCTCACATTGGTGTCCCCATACATCTGTGTCATCACATTGGTGTCCCCATACATCTGTGTCCCCACATTGGTGTCCCCATACATCTGTGTCATCACATTGGTGTTCCCATACATCTGTGTCCCCACATTGGTGTCCCCATACATCTGTCCCCACATTGTTGTCCCCATACATCTGTGTCCCCACATTGGTGTCTCCATACATCTGTGTCCCCACATTGGTGTCCCCATACATCTGTGTCATCACATTGGTGTCCCCACACATCTGAGCACCCCACCAGTCTCCTCATACACTGTTGTCCCCACACATCTGTGTCCCCACACTGGTGTCCCACACATCTGTGCCCCCCACCAGTCTCCTCATACACTTTTGTCCCCATACATCTGTGTCATCACACTGGTGTCCCCACACATCTGTCTCCTCACATTGGTGTCCCCATACATCTGTGTCCCCACACTGGTGTCCCCACACATCTGTCTCCTCACATTGGTGTCCCCATACATCTGTGTCATCACATTGGTGTCCCCATACATCTGTGTCATCACATTGGTGTCCCCATACATCTGTTCTCCTCACATTGGTGTCCCCATACATCTGTGTCCCTCACATTGGTGTCCCATACATCTGTGTCATCACATTGGTGTCCCCATACATCTGTGTCATCACATTGGTGTCCCCATACATCTGTGTCATCACATTGGTGTCCCTATACATCTGTGTTATCACATTGGTGTTCCCATACATCTGTGTCCCCACATTGGTGTCCCCATACATCTGTGTCATCACATTGGTGTTCCCATACATCTGTGTCCCACATTGGTGTCCCCATACATCTGTGTCCCCACATTGGTGTCCCCATACATCTTTGTCATCACATTGGTGTCCCCACACATCTGAGCACCCCACCAGTCTTCCATACACTGTTGTCCCCACACATCTGTGTCCCCACACTAGTGTCCTCACACATCTGTGCCCCCCCACCAGTCTCCTCATACACTTTTGTCCCCACACATCTGTGTCCCCACACTGGTGTCCCCACACATCTGTGCCCCCCACCAGTCTCCTCATACACTTTTGTCCCCATACATCTGTGTCATCACACTGGTGTCCCCACACATCTGTCTCCTCACATTGGTGTCCCCATACATCTGTGTCCCCACACTGGTGTCCCCACACATCTGTCTCCTCACATTGGTGTCCCCATACATCTGTGTCATCACATTGGTGTCCCCATACATGTCTCCTCACATTGGTGTCCCCATACATCTGTTTCATCACATTGGTGTCCCTATACATCTGTGTCATCACATTGGTGTCCCCATACATCTGTGTCCCCACATTGGTGTCCCCATACATCTGTGTCATCACATTGGTGTTCCCATACATCTGTGTCCCCACATTGGTGTCCCCATACATCTGTGTCCTCACATTGGTGTCCCCATACGTCTGTGCCCCCACATTGGTGTCCCCATACATTTGTCACATCACATTGGTGTCCCCATACATCCGTGTCATCACATTGGTGTCCCCATACATCTGTTTTTTGGCAAGAATTTCGGAACATGCTTTACAAGCGCTCTGATTGGCTCATTCTGAAATCGAATATTCGAGATATTTTATCGAAATGTCACAAAATGCGAATGATAAATACCTTTCTTGAATTTCGACAGTAACACTCTGAAATCGAATATATGTGTAATTTTATTTAAAAACAGTATTTCGAATTTCTCGAGCGCGCTTGCGCAATCGCGCGAACAACACGCACGCGCGACTACTTCCTGGAACTTGGACACTTGCCAGTTTCATTTTCCATAGGTAGCTGTTCTTGGTCTATTTGCACAAGTTCAATTGGAAATATGGTTGGAAGCAACCTTTCAAGAGATGAAGAGAATATTTTGATCAGTGTGAGTATTTTAATTATCTTTACCTGCATTTTAGACTAGTTTAAAAGTTAGTATATAAGATCAGATATTAGTATTTCCAAAAAATTTCTCTCCTGGTGTTACAAAACTACAAGTCCCAGCATGCCTGTACAGCTGCAGACACCCTGCTTGGTAAATGTGTATTTAGGCACTTTCCTTGCTATTTTGCATAATGAATTTAACATGTTGTGCACACCGGGCTAATTTGTTCAGATTTGTTGTTTACGAGACTAAAACTTTTTTTTGGCTGAAAATTACTTAAAACCCCCAAACATTATATATATATTTTTTAATAACACCCTAGAGCAGGGGTCTCCAAACTTTTTACTTCGAGGGCCACATTCTATATTTTACTCATATCCGCGGGCCGGAAAAATAATTTTACTAAATAAATCCACAGTAGAAGAAGAATAGCATTTTACTTACTGTTGACCGCAGAACTGGATGATGGTCCCGTCGTCTAATAAAACGATGGAGCATCATTCAGCGGGTTTAACTACCAGCGTGCATTGAGGTTTTACATCCGTGTCCTCACCAGTCTCCCCACATCTGTGTCCCCACATTGGTGTCCCCATACATCTGTGTCCCCACAATGGTGTCCCCATACATCTGTGTCATCACATTGGTGTCCCCATACATCTGTTTCATCACATTGGTGTCCCCATACATCTGTTTCATCACATTGGTGTCCCCATACATCTGTGTCATCACATTGGTGTCCCCATACATCTGTGTCATCACATTGGTGTCCCCACACATCTGTGTCATCACATTGGTGTCCCCATACATCTGTGTCATCACACTGGTGTCCCCACACATCTGTCTCCTCACATTGGTGTCCCCATACATCTGTGTCATCACACTGGTGTCCCCATACATCTGTCTCCTCACATTGGTGTCCCCATACATCTGTGTCATCACATTGGTGTCCCCATACATCTGTGTCCACACATTGGTGTCCCCATACATCTGTCTCCTCACATTGGTGTCCCCATACATCTGTCTCCTCACATTGGTGTCCCCATACATCTGTGTCATCACATTGGTGTCCCCATACATCTGTGTCCCCACATTGGTGTCCCCATACATCTGTGTCATCACATTGGTGTTCCCATACATCTGTGTCCCCACATTGGTGTCCCCATACATCTGTCCCCACATTGTTGTCCCCATACATCTGTGTCCCCACATTGGTGTCTCCATACATCTGTGTCCCCACATTGGTGTCCCCATACATCTGTGTCATCACATTGGTGTCCCCACACATCTGAGACCCACCCCACCCTCCCCTCATACACTGTTGTCCCCCACACATCTGTGTGTCCCACACTGGTGTCCCCACACATCTGTGCCCCCCCACCAGTCTCCTCATACACTTTTGTCCCCCATACATCTGTGTCATCACACTGGTGTCCCCACACATCTGTCTCCTCACATTGGTGTCCCCATACATCTGTGTCCCCACACTGGTGTCCCACACATCTGTCTCCTCACATTGGTGTCCCCATACATCTGTGTCATCACATTGGTGTCCCCATACATCTGTGTCATCACATTGGTGTCCCCATACATCTGTCTCCTCACATTGGTGTCCCCATACATCTGTCTCCTCACATTGGTGTCCCCATACATCTGTGTCATCACATTGGTGTCCCCATACATCTGTGTCATCACATTGGTGTCCCCATACATCTGTGTCATCACATTGGTGTCCCTATACATCTGTGTTATCACATTGGTGTTCCCATACATCTGTGTCCCCACATTGGTGTCCCCATACATCTGTGTCATCACATTGGTGTTCCCATACATCTGTGTCCCCACATTGGTGTCCCCATACATATCTGTGTCCCCACATTGGTGTCCCCATACATCTTTGTCATCACATTGGTGTCCCCACACATCTGAGCACCCACCAGTCTTCCCATACACTGTTGTCCCCACACATCTGTGTCCCCACACTAGTGTCCTCACACATCTGTGCCCCCCACCAGTCTCCTCATACACTTTTGTCCCCACACATCTGTGTCCCCACACTGGTGTCCCCACACATCTGTGCCCCCCACCAGTCTCCTCATACACTTTTGTCCCCATACATCTGTGTCATCACACTGGTGTCCCCACACATCTGTCTCCTCACATTGGTGTCCCCATACATCTGTGTCCCCACACTGGTGTCCCCACACATCTGTCTCCTCACATTGGTGTCCCCATACATCTGTGTCATCACACATTGGTGTCCCCATACATGTCTCCTCACATTGGTGTCCCCATACATCTGTTTCCTCACATTGGTGTCCCCATACATCTGTGTCCCCACACTGGTGTCCCCACACATCTGTGTCCCCACATTGGTGTCCCCATACATCTGTGTCATCACATTGGTGTTCCCATACATCTGTGTCCCCACATTGGTGTCCCCATACATCTGTGTCCTCACATTGGTGTCCCCATACGTCTGTGCCCCCACATTGGTGTCCCCATACATTTGTCACATCACATTGGTGTCCCCATACATCCGTGTCATCACATTGGTGTCCCCATACATCTGTTTTTTGGCAGAATTTCGGAACATGCTTTACAAGCGCTCTGATTGGCTCATTCTGAAATCGAATATTCGAGATATTTTATCGAAATGTCACAAAATGCGAATGATAAATACCTTTCTTGAATTTCGACAGTAACACTCTGAAATCGAATATATGTGTAATTTTATTTAAAAACAGTATTTCGAATTTCTCGAGCGCGCTTGCGCAATCGCGCGAACAACACGCACGCGCGACTACTTCCTGGAACTTGGACACTTGCCAGTTTCATTTTCCATAGGTAGCTGTTCTTGGTCTATTTGCACAAGTTCAATTGGAAATATGGTTGGAAGCAACCTTTCAAGAGATGAAGAGAATATTTTGATCAGTGTGAGTATTTTAATTATCTTTACCTGCATTTTAGACTAGTTTAAAAGTTAGTATATAAGATCAGATATTAGTATTTCCCAAAAAATTTCTCTCCTGGTGTTACAAAATTACAAGTCCCAGCATGTCTGTACAGCTGCAGACACCCTGCTTGGTAAATGTGTATTTAGGCACTTTCCTTGCTATTTTGCATAATGAATTTAACATGTTGTGCACACCGGGCTAATTTGTTCAGATTTGTTGTTTACGAGACTAAAACTTTTTTTTGGCTAGAAAATTACTTAAAACCCCCAAACATTATATATATATTTTTTAATAACACCCTAGAGCAGGGGTCTCCAAACTTTTTACTTCGAGGGCCACATTCTATATTTTACTCATATCCGCTGGCCGGAAAAATAATTTTACTAAATAAATCCACAGTAGAAGAAGAATAGCATTTTACTTACTGTTGACCGCAGAACTGGATGATGGTCCCGTCGTCTAATAAAACGATGGAGCATCATTCAGCGGGTTTAACTACCAGCGTGCATTGAGGTTTTACATCCGTGTCCTCACCAGTCTCCCCCACATCTGTGTCATCACATTGGTGTCCCCATACATCTGTGTCATCACATTGGTGTCCCCATACATCTGTGTCATCACATTGGTGTCCCCATACATCTGTTTCATCACATTGGTGTCCCCATACATCTGTGTCATCACATTGATGTCCCCACACATCTGTGCCCCCACCAGTCTCCTCATACACTTTTGTCCCCACACATCTGTGTCCCCACACTGGTGTCCCCACACATCTGTCTCCTCACATTGGTGTCCCCATACATCTGTGTCATCACATTGGTGTCCCCATACATCTGTGTCCCCACACTGGTGTCCCCACACATCTGTCTCCTCACATTGGTGTCCCCATACATCTGTGTCATCACATTGGTGTCCCAATACATCTGTGTCATCACATTGGTGTCCCCATACATCTGTCTCCCCACATTGGTGTCCCCATACATGTGTCCCCACCAGTCTCCCCACAAATCTCTGTCCACACACTGTTGTCCCCACACATCTGTTACCCCACCAGTCTCCCCACAAATCTGTGTCCCCACACTGTTGTCCCCACACATCTGTTACCCCACCCAGTCTCCTTATACATCTGTGTCCCCACATTGGTGTCCCCATACATGTGTCCCCACCAGTCTCCCCACAAATCTGTGTGTCATCACATTGGTGTTCCCATACATCTGTGTCCTCACATTGGTGTCCCCATACATCTGTGTCCCCACCAAATTCCCCAACACATCTGTGACCCCACACTGGTGTCCCTACACATCTGTGTCCACACCAGTGTCCTCATACATCTGTGCCCCCACACTGGTGTCCCCACAATTATGTGTCCCCACACTGTTGTCCCCACACATCTGTTAGCCCACCAGTCTCCTCATACATCTGTGTCCCCCACATCGGTGTCCCCACACATTTGTGTCCCCACCAGTCTCCCCACACATCTATGTCCCCACACATCTGTGTCCCACATCTGTGTGCCCACACTGGTGTCCCCACACATCTGTGGCCCCACCAGTCTCCTCATACATCTGTGCCCCCACATTGGTGGGGACTCAGATGTATGGGGACACACCCATGTGGGGAACAGATGTATGAGGAGAGTGGTGGGGGTCACAGATGTGTGGGGACACCAGTGTGGGGACCCAGATGTGTGAGGACACAAGTGTGGGGACATAGATGTGTTGGGAGACTGGTGGGGGCACACATGAAGTGTGGGGACACACCATGTGGGTAAACAGATGTATGAGGAGACTGCTGGGACACAGATGTATGAGGAGACTGGTGGGGGTCACACATGTGTGGGGACACCAGTCCAGTGGGGGACCCAGATGTGTGAGGACACAAGTGTGGGGACATAGATGTGTGGGGAGACTGGTGGGGACACTGATGTGGGGACACAGATGTATGAGGAGACTGCTGGGGACATAGATTTATGAGGACACTGTTGGGGACACCGATGTGTGGGGACACAAGTGTGGGAACACTGATTGTGGTGGGAGACTGTGGGGATACAGATGTATGGGGACACTAATGTGGGGACACAGAACTATGAGGAGACTGGTGGGGCAACAGATTGTGGAGACACAAGTGTGGGGACACTGATTTGTGGGGAGGCTGGTGGGGACACAGATGTATGGGGACACCTGTCTCCCCACAAATCAGTGTCCCCACACTTGTGTCCCCACACATCTGTGACTCCACCAGTCTCCTCATACATCTATGTCCCCACACATCTGTGACTCCACCAGTCTCCCCATAAATCAGTGTCCCAACACTTGTGTCCCCACACATCTGTGTCCACACACTGGTATCCCCACACATCTGGCTCCCCACACTGGTGTCCCCACAATTATCTGTCCCCACACTGTTCTCCCCACACATCTATCCCCACACATCTTTGTCCCTACCAGTCTCCTCATACATCTGTGTCCCCACATTGGTGTCCCCATACATCTGTGGGCCCAATAGTCTCACCACACATCTGTGCCCCATTAGGGCACCCCCTACTGCTGTCCCCATTAAACCCCCTCCACTGGTGTCCCCATAAGAGCACCCCCCCACTGGTGTCCCCATTAGAGAACCCCCCACTGGTGTCCCCTTTAGAGAACCCCCCACTGGTGTCCCCATAAGAGCACCACCCCTACTTGTCACTTGTATCACCCATTAGAGCACCTCCCACTTGTGTTCCCCATGAGAATTATCAGCACCCTGAAGTTTTGTGCCATATCAGAGCCATTCAGCCACCCTCCACAGTAGTGTACAGTAATCATCTCGCATCAGCCCCCCTCCCTCCTCCATGCATGTGTACTTTACTAGCGCGTCAGACATTACACACACTGGCTGTTCAGACCTGCTGCACTTCCCGACTCCCGCCACGCCTTTAATACACACTCGTTACTGGTTAACAGCGAGGCGGGAGGGGGAGCAGGGCGTTGTGGCAACGGGTCTAAAACAAATCATTGGCTGCTAGGATGCCCGTGGGACCCAGCAGCCTACACAAACACAGTGAGACGCCGGGGAGAGATTGCGGGACCTGCGCTGCATATTGCTAGGGACGAATATTCAGTGCAGGTTCCCACAACTAACAGGTGGACCAGTGACTCCAGCTGCGTGCCGGAGAAAATGGCCTGGCGGGCCAGATGTGGCCCGCCGGCCGTACTTTGGAGACCCCTACCCTAGAGAATGAAATGGTAATCATTGCAATATTTCTTGCCACACCGTATTTGCGCAGCGGTCTTACAAGCGCTGTTTTTTTTGGAAAAAAATATTTTTTTTTGAATTTGAAAATAACACAACAATAAATTTTGCCCAATTTTTTTAGATTTTGCGAAAGACAAAGTTACGCCGAGTAAAATGATACCCAACATGTCACGCTCAAAAATTCTGCCCCGCTCGTGGCATGGCGTCAAACTTTCACCCTTAAAAATTTCTCGATAGGTGATTATTTAATAATTCAACAGGTTGCATTTTTTCAGCTAAAGAGTAGCTCTAGGGCTAAAATTATTGCTCTTGCTCTAAACGATCGCGCCGATACCTCACTTTGTGTTGTTTGAACACCATTTTCATATGCGGGCGCTACTCGCTTATGCGTCGCTGTTTCCTAAACGGAAGCCTACAGCTGTTGCAAAACAACTCCCCGTTATTATCGGACAGCCATTAACTGTCCAGCCCATGCTCCTAGTTAAAGTATAATTGTTGTACAGCTGGTGACGGGGAGCTACATGGTATATCAGAGCATGCTGGTAGTTGTAGTTTTTTAATAACATCAACTCCATTATTTGTTCTAAATTAATTCATCTAAAAGTCTAAAAAATGGCAAGATATAAAATCTGTCATGTTAACCCTGTCATTGATTTAATAAGGCGAGAATGCTCTCAATGTTGAATACCATAGATTTCCGTCATATATCCATAAGGTTTTAAACAAAAGTATTATAATATACTTTGTTCTTCATCTTGCAGAGGTTCCTGGAAACGGGGTATGATAACCTGCAGAGTCAGGCAGAAAAGAAGGAGGTGGTGAGCTCTGTCCTAGAACAACTAGCAGGACATCCTGGCGGGCCACCGGATCGCATGGCCATTGTCAAAAAGTGGTCCGACCTGAAAAGGCGGCATATGGACCGGGTCAGGCGTCTCCGTGCAAAATTTCACCCAGGTAAGTTTATTGTTGACAGTTATGTTTTTTTTTATCTATAGTGTATTTTGTGCGTGTACTCTAGAGAGGAGACGGACTGCAGGATTTGGGAGTAGACAGCCCTCCCCCAGAGGCAATATGCCACCTTTCTCCCTGCCCCTGTTGACAATGGCGTGTGAGAGGGGGTCCTCACATACAGCCCGTCCTACCTGCTCCCGCTTTGAAGGCCAACGTGGCAGAGGGACTCCCTATAAGGTAGTGAGAGGATTTGCCCGCTCAAACAGCCCCGTTAGTCCTTCGCCTCTCTTTTTAGAGAGACCGCGTGGTCAGAGTGCGCGCGCATGTTAACCCAATTTTCTAGTGCGCGTGTAAGTGTGGTGGTTTTTGTGGGGAGGGGGGTAGGCGTACTAAGCGCAGGCTTACCTCGCATAGCACTCCCACCGGAGGCCGGGCTGAGACCACCAAACTCAATTGACATGTAGCCGAGAGCGGGATCAGAACCCCTAGCTGCAGAGGTGAATGGCTTGTCAGCGCAGTGGCAATCGCGTTGACCCACCGCAGCTCCTTTGTTGACAGTTATTTAAGGTCATATGTAATTAATGTAAGGGCAGATGTTATTAACCCAGACGCCATGTTGTGGTAACATATATCACCACCAGCCAAGGTATTCATAGCACTGTTGAAAAAAGACATGGGACAGCAGACAGCAACACAGAAGTTATGTGGGAACATACATTTCACATTGCTTTGCATGGGACTTTATACAAAAACCACGACCATCACAAATGGGGGTAGTTAATGGATAAATTAACTATCCTATGCTTTAAGTGGACGTGTAAGTAACATGTGACTAAGTGTTATCGAAATATCTACAGCTGTTATGAAGTAACACGTATTTCCCATAGAGTTGAATGGGAATTTAAAGAAAAACCACCACCATGGCAAATGGGGGAGGGTAAAGGCTTAAATCACCTATACAATGTTGGTGGCTGACATATAAGTAACCTGTGTGCCAAGTTTCATGTAAATATCTTTCGCCGTTTGGACATGATGCTGGAACATACATACATACATACAGACATACGACACGTTGAGTTTTATATATATAGATTCCCACTAAATTCCTGTGTTAGGCGTGGGGTTTTCATAGTAATCCCGTGTGGTCCATCAGGCCCTTTTTTTTTAACATGATATAGTCTGAACAAAACAAAGGAGACAAAAACAGCTCATTTTACCATGGTGGCATGCCAGCTCACGCTCAGTTCCCTGTAGTGCCCACAAGACCCTTTAATATAAACATTTTCCCATTGGTTAACTGTCTATATAAATTAATTTGTATTCACATACAATACAGCAGAGCACACCGAATTTGCATACGTCATTATAAAATATTTTTCTAATATATGAACATTGTGTTTATTCTAGGAGCTCCGCTACCAACTGTGCGCAGCAAGCGCAAAAGATGCCAGGACACTGATGAGGAGGAAGAAGAGGAGGATGTTCTAGAGGAGGATGTGCCAGAGGAGGATGAGGCACAGGAGGAGAGGGATGAGGAGGATCAGCCAGGGACCTCCCACTCGCCAGCCACCGCTCCTGTTGTGGAGCATGTACCCCCCCAAAACAATCCCGAGTTTGACGATATGCTGGTCGCTGGAGAGGTGGAGGTGGTGCAAATTGAAGGTCCGGTGAGCATCGTTCAGGAAGGTAAATATGTGCACAAAGATTAATAACATTTCAACAATAAAATGTAGATATAAAAATGGAGAACATATAAAGCGCACCCGTCAGATTGCAGAACCATAATATGGTATTTATGATAGAAGTATACAGGTAGTGCAGAATTATTAGGCAAGTTGTATTTTTGAGGATTAATTTTATTATTAAACAACAACCATGTTCTCAATGAACCTCAAAAACTCATTAATATCAAAGCTGAATATTTTTGAAAGTAGTTTTTATTTTGTTTTTAGTGTTAGCTATTTTAGGGGGGTATCTGTGCATGCAGGTGAGTACTATTACTGTGCTGAATTATTAGGCAACCTAACAAAAAACAAATATATATACCCATTTCAATTATTTATTGTTAACAGTGAAACCAATATAACATCTCAACATTCAAAAATATACATTTCTGTCATTCAAAAACAAAAACAAATCAGTGACCAATATAGCCACCTTTCTTTGCAAGGACACTCATGCAGCCTGCCATCCATGGATTCTGTCAGTGTTTTTATGTGTTCACCATCAACATTGCGTGCAGCAACAACCGCAGCCTCCCAGACAATGTTCAGAGAGGTGTACTCTTTTCCCTCCTTGTAAATCTCACATTTGATGATGGACCACAGGTTCTTCTCAATGGGGTTCAGATCAGGTGAACAAGGAGGCCATGTCATTAGTTTTTTTTCTTTAATACACTTTCTTGCCAGGCACCCTGTGGAGTACTTGGACGCGTGTGATGGAGCATTGTCCTGCATGAAAATCATGTTTTTATTGAAGGATGCAGACTTCTTCCTGTACCACTGCTTGAAGAAGGGGTCTTCCAGAAACTGGCAGTAGGACTGGGAGTTGAGCTTCACTCCATCCTCAACCCCAAAAGGCCCCACAAGCTCATCTTTGATGATACCAGCCCAAACCAGTACTCCACCTCCACCTTGCTGGCGTCTGAGGCGGACTGGAGCTCTCTGCCCTTCACCAATCCAGCCACTGGCCCATTCCTTTTTGTCCATCAAAACTCACTCTCATTTCAGCAGTCCATACAACGGTAGAAAAATCAGTCCTGAGATATTTCTTGGCCCAGTCTTGACGTTTCAGCTTGTGGGTCTTGTTGAGTAGTGGTCGTCTTTCAGCCTTTCTTAACTTGGCCATGTCTCTGAGTATTGCACACCTTGTGCTTTTGTGCACTCCAGTGATCTTGCAGCTCTGAAATATGGCCAAACTGGTGGCAAGTGGCATCTTGGCAGCTGCACGCTTGACTTTTCTCAGTTCATGGGCAGTTATTTTGCGCCTTGGTATTTCCACACGCCTCTTGCGACCCTGTTGACTATTTAGAATGAAATGCTTGATTGTTCGATGATCACGCTTCAGAAGCTTTTCAATTTTAAGAGTGCTGCATGCCTCTGCAAGATATCACACTATTTTTGCCTTTTCTGAGACTGTCAAGTCCTTCTTTTGACCCATTTTGCCAAAGGAAAGGAAGTTGACTAATAATTATGCACACCTGATATACTGTAGAGTGTTGATGTCATTAGACCACACACCTTCTCATTACAGAGTTGTACATTACCTAATATGCCTAATTGGTATTAGGCTTTCAAGCCTATACAGCTTGGAGTAAGACAACATGCATAAAGAGGATGATGTGGTCCAATTACTCATTTGCCTAATAATTCTGCACTCCCGGTCTGTGCTAGACACATAACAAGTGTATAGACATGATAATGATTGATTAATAAGCAACAGAAATGTTTTATGTATTTCTTAACGGTCTTTGAAAACAATTTTTTTTTTCTTATATCCTAACAGCTACAATCCAATTGAGCGGTAGGAATGCAGCTCGGATGAAAATGTGTGAAAAAGTAAGGGCTAATAACAGGCAAATTAAGTATCTTTCAAATCAAAATGAACAAATAGAGAAGGAGATGGACAAAATGGATGCAAAAGACAAAGAAACCCTGAAACGCCTGAAGACTCACCTTCACTTGTAATATTGTGTTTAATAAAAAGTTTTATTTGTTTGAAATGTTTCCTTTGTTTTTGAGATAGATTTTTAGGTTTTTCAACACATCTAACTTCACATCTAACACATCAACATCAACATCAACACATCTAACTTCATAAGAAGTAAAATCATTTTATAATATTATTTTATTTAACACAAAAATAGGAGAAACTAAAGTACACAGACACAGTCACAACGAACACAAAGTAAACTGTTGAAAAATGAACATAACAAAAGCAACAATAGATATAGATATAGAGAGAGAGAGCAAGAAAGAGAGAGAGAGAGAGTGCAGATTTGCGCTTGCATACAGGCCAATGGTTGCAGTATAAAGGCCGCAAATCAGGGCTAAACATAAAGTTTATTTTTTTAGTTACACTTGCTGTTACGATCCTGTCTGGTAGCTTGTAGCGGAGGCTCTTGGTGGATACGCTGTGCCAGAGAGGTCATGAAGCATTACTCAGCATGGAGGCAGCAGCAGTAGTATTAAAATGTAATGTAACTAGAAAAGATACAATTTTAGGGTAAATTGTGCGGCATGGTCTTGCCTCCACCAATACAACTGACTGCATACGGTGCCCCTAGAGATGAAAATGTGATCCAACCGTGTGTCAATCCAGTTCGGTCCATTGCCCCATCAAAAACTGCTCCATCAAAAACTAGCCCATCAAAACTGCACCTTAAAAACTAGGGCTGCGCATCTTCACCCGTCTCACGATTCGATGCAATTTCGATTATCAAGTCCACGATTCGATTTGATTCCGCGATGCATCACGATGCATCACGATTGCAGCGCAAGTGAGCATGGCTCTCCCCCCAAAATACTAAAGGAGATTATCAGAGACTGCAGACATTGTACAAGAAATAGTCAGAGACTGCAGACATAGTACATGAGATGGTCAGAGACTGCAGACATAGTACAGGAGATTGTCATAGACTGCAGACATAGTACAGGAGATTGTCAGAGACTGCAGACATAGTACAGGAGATGGTCAGACTGCATACATAGTACATGAGATGGTCAGACTGCAGACATAGTACATGAGATGGTCAGACTGCAGACATAGTACATGAGATGGTCAGACTGAAGACATAGTACATGAGATGGTCAGACTGCAGACATAGTACATGAGATGGTCAGAGACTGCAGACATAGTACATGAGATGGTCAGAGACTGCAGACATAGTACATGAGATGGTCAGACTGAAGACATAGTACATGAGATGGTCAGACTGCAGACATAGTACATGAGATGGTCAGAGACTGCAGACATAGTACATGAGATGGTCAGAGACTGCAGACATAGTACATGAGATGGTCAGACTGAAGACATAGTACATGAGATGGTCAGACTGAAGACATAGTACATGAGATGGTCAGACTGAAGACATAGTACATGAGATGGTCAGACTGCAGACATAGTACATGAGATGGTCAGAGACTGCAGACATAGTACATGAGATGGTCAGAGACTGCAGACATAGTACATGAGATGGTCAGACTGAAGACATAGTACATGAGATGGTCAGACTGAAGACATAGTACATGAGATGGTCAGACTGCAGACATAGTACATGAGATGGTCAGAGACTGCAGACATAGTACATGAGATGGTCAGAGACTGCAGACATAGTACATGAGATGGTCAGACTGAAGACATAGTACATGAGATGGTCAGACTGCAGACATAGTACATGAGATGGTCAGACTGCAGACATAGTACAGGAGATTGTCAGAGACTGCAGACATAGTACAGGAGATGGTCAGACTGCAGACATAGTACATGAGATGGTCAGAGACTGCAGACATAGTACATGAGATGGTCAGACTGCAGACATAGTACAGGAGATGGTCAGACTGCAGACATAGTACAGGAGATTGTCAGAGACTGCAGACATAGTACATGAGATGTTCAGACTGCAGACATAGTACATGAGATGGTCAGACTGAAGACATAGTACATGAGATGGTCAGACTGAAGACATAGTACATGAGATGGTCAGACTGCAGACATAGTACATGAGATGGTCAGACTGCAGACATAGTACATGAGATGGTCAGAGACTGCAGACATAGTACATGAGAGGGTCATAGACTGCAGACATAGTACAGGAGATTGTCATAGACTGCAGACATAGTACAGGAGATTGTCATAGACTGCAGACATAGTACATGAGATGGTCAGAGACTGCAGACATAGTACATGAGATGGTCAGAGACTGCAGACATAGTACAGGAGATTGTCATAGACAGCAGACATAGTACAGGAGATTGTCAGAGACTGCAGACATAGTACATGAGATGGTCAGACTGCAGACATAGTACATGAGATGGTCAGACTGAAGACATAGTACATGAGATGGTCAGACTGCAGACATAGTACAGGAGATTGTCAGAGACTGCAGACATAGTACATGAGATGGTCAGACTGCAGACATAGTACATGAGATGGTCAGAGACTGCAGACATAGTACATGAGATGGTCAGACTGCAGACATAGTACAGGAGATTGACAGAGACTGCAGACATAGTACATGAGATGTTCAGACTGCAGACATAGTACATGAGATGGTCAGACTGAAGACATAGTACATGAGATGGTCAGACTGCAGACATAGTACATGAGATGGTCAGACTGCAGACATAGTACAGGAGATTGACAGAGACTGCAGACATAGTACATGAGATGTTCAGACTGAAGACATAGTACATGAGATGGTCAGACTGCAGACATAGTACATGAGATGGTCAGACTGCAGACATAGTACAGGAGATTGTCAGAGACTGCAGACATAGTACAGGAGATGGTCAGACTGCAGACATAGTACATGAGATGGTCAGAGACTGCAGACATAGTACATGAGATGGTCAGACTGCAGACATAGTACAGGAGATTGTCAGAGACTGCAGACATAGTACATGAGATGTTCAGACTGCAGACATAGTACATGAGATGGTCAGACTGAAGACATAGTACATGAGATGGTCAGACTGCAGACATAGTACATGAGATGGTCAGACTGCAGACATAGTACATGAGATGGTCAGACTGCAGACATAGTACATGAGATGGTCAGAGACTGCAGACATAGTACATGAGAGGGTCATAGACTGCAGACATAGTACAGGAGATTGTCATAGACTGCAGACATAGTACATGAGATGGTCAGAGACTGCAGACATAGTACATGAGATGGTCAGAGACTGCAGACATAGTACAGGAGATTGTCATAGACAGCAGACATAGTACAGGAGATTGTCAGAGACTGCAGACATAGTACATGAGATGGTCAGAGACTGCAGACATAGTACATGAGATGGTCAGAGACTGCAGACATAGTACAGGAGATTGTCATAGACAGCAGACATAGTACAGGAGATTGTCAGAGACTGCAGACATAGTACATGAGATGGTCAGACTGCAGACATAGTACATGAGATGGTCAGACTGAAGACATAGTACATGAGATGGTCAGACTGCAGACATAGTACAGGAGATTGTCAGAGACTGCAGACATAGTACATGAGATGGTCAGACTGAAGACATAGTACATGAGATGGTCAGACTGCAGACATAGTACATGAGATGGTCAGAGACTGCAGACATAGTACATGAGATGGTCAGAGACTGCAGACATAGTACATGAGATGGTCAGACTGAAGACATAGTACATGAGATGGTCAGACTGCAGACATAGTACATGAGATGGTCAGAGACTGCAGACATAGTACATGAGATGGTCAGAGACTGCAGACATAGTACATGAGATGGTCAGACTGCAGACATAGTACATGAGATGGTCAGAGACTGCAGACATAGTACATGAGATGGTCAGACTGCAGACATAGTACAGGAGATTGTCAGAGACTGCAGACATAGTACATGAGATGGTCAGACTGCAGACATGTACTATGTCTGCAGTCTCTGACTATCTCCTGTACTATGTCTGCAGTCTCTGACCATCTCCTGTACTATGTCTGCAGTCTCTGACCATCTCCTGTACTATGTCTGCAGTCTATGACAATCTCCTGTACTATGTCTGCAGTCTCTGACCATCTCCTGTACTATGTCTGCAGTCTCTGACCATCTCATGTACCATGTCTGCAGTCTCTGACCATCTCATGTACTATGTCTGCAGTCTGACCATCTCATGTACTATGTCTGCAGTCTGACCATCTCATGTACTATGTCTTCAGTCTGACCATCTCATGTACTTTGTCTGCAGTCTGAACATCTCATGTACTATGTCTGCAGTCTCTGACAATCTCCTGTACTATGTCTGCAGTCTGACCATCTCATGTACTATGTCTGCAGTCTCTGACCATCTCATGTACTATGTCTGCAGTCTGACCATCTCCTGTACTATGTCTGCGGTCTCTGACAATCTCCTGTACTATGTCTGCAGTCTGACCATCTCATGTACTATGTCTGCAGTCTGACCATCTCATGTACTATGTCTTCAGTCTGACCATCTCATGTACTATGTCTGCAGTCTGAACATCTCATGTACTATGTCTGCAGTCTCTGTCAATCTCCTGTACTATGTCTGCAGTCTGACCATCTCATGTACTATGTCTGCAGTCTCTGACCATCTCAGGTACTATGTCTGCAGTCTGACCATCTCATGTACTTTGTCTGCAGTCTGACCATCTCATGCACTATGTCTGCAGTCTCTGACAATCTCCTGTACTATGTCTGCTGTATATGACAATCTCCTGTACTATGTCTGCAGTCTCTGACCATCTCATGTACTATGTCTGCAGTCTCTGACCATCTCATGTACTATGTCTGCAGTCTATGACAATCTCCTGTACTATGTCTGCAGTCTATGACCATCTCATGTACTATGTCTGCAGTCTATGACAATCTCATGTACTATGTCTGCAGTCTGACCATCTCATGTACTATGTCTGCAGTCTCTGACAATCTCCTGTACTATGTCTGCAGTCTATGACAATCTCCTGTACTATGTCTGCAGTCTCTGACCATCTCCTGTACTATGTCTGCAGTCTCTGACCATCTCATGTAACAGGAGATGGTCAGACTGCAGACATAGTACATGAGATGGTCAGACTGCAGACATAGTACAGGAGATGGTCAGAGACTGCAGACATAGTACATCTAAACACGTGGGCAGGACTTTACAGCGTCAGTAGTGACCATAGTAGTCCGTAGTGTCAAATAACTAGTGACATAGGTGTCGTGAGCAGCAGCAGTATTAGTAGCAGTAGACAATATAGTGTGTAATGACTCGGGAAAGAGCAGCCATGAACAGCAGCAGCAGCAGCAGTGGTAATAGTAGTATAGAGTGGCAAATAACTTTTGACATAGGTGTCTTCAATGATGCAGAGGACTGATGGGAGAAAGTCATGTGGTCAGATGAGACCATAATATAACTTTTTGGTCATAATTCCACTAACCGTGTTTGGAGGAAGAAGAATGATGAGTAACATGCCAAGAACGCCATCCCTACTGTGAAGCATGGGTGTGGTAGCATCATGCTTTGGGGGTGTTTTTGTGCACATGGGACAGGGTTACTGCATTATAATAAGGACAGGATGTTCGGGGCCATGTATTGCGAGATTTTGGGCAACAACCTCTTTCCCTCAGTTATAGCTTTGAAGATGGGTCGAGGCTGGGTCTTCCAACATGACAATGACCCAAAGCACACAGCCAGCATAACCAAGGAGTGGCTCTGTAAGGAGCATATCAAGGTTCTGGCGTGGCCTAGCCAGTCTCCAGACCTAAACCCAATAGTGAATTTTTGGAGGGAGCTCAAACTCGGGTTTTCACAGCGATAGCTCAGAAAACTGACTCATGTAGAGAAGATCTGTGTGGAGGAGTGGGTCAAATATCCCTCCTACAGTGTGTGCAAAGCTGGTAAAAAACTACAAGAAAGGTTTGTCCGCTGTAATTGCAAACACAGCCTACTCTACCAAATATTTACATTGATTTACTCAGGTGTTCAAATAATTTTTTTCAGCACTGTAAATAGATCAGGGAATGCATGACAAGGGACCCTTCAGTGCCCTGAACCGACGGCGGGTGCCAGAAACTCACCGCCGATCCAGGACTCATTCATCTTTATGAATGTGAGTCTGTCCACGGAGTCTGTGGACAGACGGGTCCTCTTGTCCGTGACCACCCCACCTGCCGCGCTGAATGTCCGCTCAGATAGTACGCTGGAGGGGGGGCAAGACAATAGCTCCAGCGCATACTGAGCGAGCTCGCGGCAGGTGTCCAATCTGGCAACCCAGTACTCCATGGGGTCGTCAGTATTCATACTCTCCGAAGCACCGGCGGACGCCATGTAATCTGCCACCATGTGGGCCAGACGCTGGTGGTGACTGCTTCTGCTGCTGCTGGTACTGGGTTGATCCGATTGGAAGAACATCCTCATCTCTTCCATTAGGTCCCCTGCTCGGCTGCTGCTGGGTGCAGACACCTGCTGGGTGAGATGAGGGGCGACAACTGGAGGACGGGGAGTTGCCTGCTCCAAACGGCTGACAATGCCTGCCTGCAGTTCCTCCATCCGGCGCTGCCTCCGACTGGCTGGGATGAACTGCTCCACTTTCCCCTTGCACCTGGGATCCAAAAGGGTGGCCATCCAATAATCATCCCTGCCCTTGATGGTCTTAACCCGGGGGTCCCTCCTGAGGCATCTCAGCATGTGGGCAGCCATGGGGAAGAGCGCAGCCCGCTGGGACTCCTCACTGCTGCCCAGGTCAATGAGGTCAGACTCTTCTTCCCTGAGGCGCTGCTGATCACGCTCAGAGCTGCCCAACCCCCGGACTATCGGTGCCCCCAACACCTGCTGTCCCTCCTGGCCAGGCCCTGACTCCAGGACGACACCAGCAACCTCGTCCTCATCATCATCATCCTCCTCCTCCTCCTCGTCCTGGCCCTGGTCTCGGTGGAGCAGTGCTGCCTCCTCCTGCTCCACCAAGGCACTCTCCCCAGCTTCGAGCAGGCGATCTAGTGTCCTCTCCAGCACGAACACTATAGGGAGCACGTCATTAAGGCCGACATGCTCCCTGCTGACCATCTTGGTCGCCTGCTCAAAAGGGCCCAACACCTGGCAGACCTGGTGTATCTGCCCCCACTCCGCACAGGTGATGTACGGGAGTGTTGATGCTGGGCCGGCAGTGGGTTGCTCCAGCAGGTACTGCCTCACCGCCCTTCGCTGCTCCCACAACCTCTCCAGCATTTGGAGGGTGGAGTTCCACCGCGTTACACTGTCCACAATCAGCCTGTGAGGGGGCAGCCTGTTGACCCGCTGCCACTTGGACAGGGACGCGGTAGCGGTTGGGGAGCGCCTGAAGTGGCTGGCAATCCTACGCACCCTTAGCACAATGTCACTCAACCCAGGATAGGTGCGCATGAACTTCTGCACCACTAGGTTGAGGACATGTGCCAGACAGGGCACGTGAGTCAGACTGCCAGCCTGAAGGGCGGAGAGTAGGTTGCTGCCGTTATCACAGACAACCATACCTGCCTGGAGCCTTCGTGGTGTCAGCCACTTCTGGACCTGAGCCTGAAGTGCGGTCAGCACTTCTTGTCCAGTGTGTCTCCGGTCCCCTAAGCTAACAAGCTGGAGCACGGCCTGACAGCGCACGTGCACCACACCTGAGTAGCTACGGGGGCGCTTGCTGGGAGGCTCAGCAGCTGCGGAGACAGAGGCTTGACGGAGACCAGCAGTTCTCCCCTGGACACCCCGGGGCGGCACCACAAAATCTGTTGCCGCCGATCCCTCCCCGGCGCCTTGGAGGGAAACCCAATGGGCAGTAAAGCTTATGTAGCGCCCCTGCCCATGCCTGCTGGTCCAGCCATCCATTGTCAGATGCACCCTGTCGCTGACAGCGTGATCCAGCGACAGGGTTACATTCTTCACAATGTGCTGGTGTAGGGCAGGGACACCAGTCCTGGCAAAGAAATGGCGGCTGGGGACACGCCATTGGGGTTGGGCCTGCTCCAACATCTGTCTGAAGGGGTTGCTGTCAACGATATTGAAGGGAAGAAGATGTTGGGCAATAACCCTTGCCAGGAGCCCATTGAGGGAACGCACACGTCGGTCTCCGGTGGAGAAGGGAGTGTGGCGTTCAAAGGCGTCTGAAATAGTCGCCTGGCGCCGGACGGCAGTGCGGGACACGGACGCGGAGGGTGCTGTCAAAGTAGAGGTCTGGTTGCCGGTACCAGTACCACTAGTAGAGGGAGCGGGGGGGCATGACCTGCTGGGAAGAGATGAAGCTGTGGCAGGGGCTGCTGTACCCTGCTCACTTGTGGTGGTGGCGCTGCTACCACCACCACGCTTCATTTGGTCATGCACCCGCCAGTGATTTATCCTCAGGTGCTGGTTCAGGGCTGTGGTACCCACCCGAGCCAAAATCTTCCCTCTCTTCACCCTGACTGAACAGATCCGGCAGATGGCCACTAGAGGGTTGTCTGCCACCAGGGTGAAGTAGGCCCAGACAGGTGACTTCAGCGTCACCCTCCCGTCAGATGGGGTAACGCTGACTTGCATCTGCTGGGACTCGGTACGCACAGGTGGAGCTGCCTGCTGCTGCTGCTGCTGCTGCTGCTGCTGCTGCTGACACCTCCTGCTGCCATCTCCAGTGGAGACCCTGACGCTGGTCTCCCTGGTGGTGACCTGGCGCACCGTTTCCACAGGGTGCCTACCTTCCCCGTCGTCACTGTCGCAGTGAGCCGACGAGACAGATGGCAACCATGATGGGTCACCCTCCTCGCCCCCAGAGATGTCAGACCAAGGGCTGTGATGTTGTGGTATGAGGGAACCAGCTGACATGGAGCCGATAGCCTGGCTCCGCTGTTCCCTCACCCACGCCTGGGTCTGACTAGGTGCTGATGTTTCCTGCACCAAAACAGCACCACCACTTTGAAGGGATGTCTCTGGGATACTGACGGCAGGTATCCCATACTCATCGTCCATCCCTTCAAAAAGGTCCTGACCATCAGGACAGAGCGGGAGCTCTGCCCGATGCATGGCCTCCACCAAGACATCCCTCTCACTGTCGCTGTCGAACAGTAAGATGCTGGACTCTTGGGGGCTGGGGGGGGGTACTACAGGCAACGGTGTAATAGTGGAACTACTGTGAGTCGGGACCGACGACTCAGTGGCACTGCTGTGCCCCATGTAGTCCACCACTCCTTGAGCCTGAGATGGCAATATGGGGCGGCTGCCAGATGCAAAAAAATCACGCATGAGGCGGACTCCCCTTCCACCTGATCCTCTAGCAATAGTAGAGGCACGAGAGGTACCCCGTGCTGGCAGCGACCCAGCACTGGGAGTAACTCCCCTACCCCTGCTGCCACGGCCACGGATGCCGCTCATAATTGCTGATGTGTGTGTGTGGGGGGGTAAACTTTATTGGGGGAGGGAAATGTGTGTAAAATGTTTTTTGGTGTTTTTTTAAAAGACAGGCACGCAGACAAAGACCTACACAGACAGCTACTAAACTTTAATAAAACTAGTACACCAAAGACAAGAACTACAAAAAATAAAAATAAATGCACTCAACAAACACTAACTGCTTACACAAACGTATATGACTATAAACTAAGGCTACTTTTTTTTTTTTTTTTTTTTAAAACACTAACTGACAAGGACTACAACTACCAAAAAATAAAGAAACACTAACTAATAACTTTTTTTTTTTTTTTTTTTTAACCAAGAAAACACAGACACTAAACACACACTAAAGTAAGCTAGCTGCAATAAATGTACACCAACAGTATGTACACTTACTATCTAACTAAAATGAACAACACAAAACCTAGCTTTTAAAAAAGCTCTTGGCCCTTTCAGGAAGCAGGAAAATCTGCAATTAAATCAATAAGAAGCAGTCAATAGCTAAGCTGCAACTTACTACACTAACAAAAGTTGAACAACACAGCAGAAAAAAAAAAGAGCTTTTAAAAAAGCACCTGCGCCTTTAAGGAATGAGGAAATCTGCAATATATGCAATTAAATGAATAAGAAGCAGTCAATAGCTAAGCTGCACCTTACTAAACTAACAGAAGTTGAACAACACAGCAGAAAAAAAAAGAGCTTTTAAAAAAGCTCCTGCGCCTTTAAGGAATGAGGAAATCTGGAATATATGCAATTAAATGAATAAGAAGCAGTCAATAGCTAAGCTGCAACTTACTGAACTAACAGAATTTGAACAACACAGCAGAAAAATAAAGGGGCTTTTAAAAAATCTATAGGGCCTTTCAGAAATCAGGAAATCTGGAATATCTGCAATTAAAGCAATAGGAAGCAGTCAATAGCTAAGCCTGCAACTTACTACACTAACAGAAGTTGAACAACAGAGCACAAAACAAAAATTAGCTTTTAAAAAAGCTCTTGGGTGTATTGCTTTGCAAAAAGCAGTTTAGGATTATGAGCTGGAAAATATCCACTGGAATCAGTAAGTACTGTAGCAAATAGCAACCATAAAGGACAATGCTGATGATGATGATGCAAGATGCAAAATACCAGCAACACAGACACAGTCTCCACACTCTCTAGCCAAGTTCTGGATCTGCAATGAAATGCTGCTGGGAGTGACCTTATATAATGCCCATACAGGCAGGTTCCTATTGGTTGCTAACCTATGACGAGTGTGGAAGGAGAACTCTGATTGGCTCTGATGCAGAAGGGCGGAGTAAATAATCGCGCAATATCCCTATTGCCGAATATTCGCATTGCGAATATTCGGCAATATAAAAAATTCGCGTCAGCTACTCGGACCAAGGTCTCTAATAATAACAGCAATGCTTTTAGACGTCGAAGGAGATCACTAGGATGTGATCTATTTTAATAATGAAACTGAAATAATCGTTCTGAGGCGGAAGAAAAGATAATCGCGCGATATCGCTACTCTCTCGTAATCGCATTGCGAATTTTTCGGCAATAAACAATGATCGCGCGATAAGCCTAGTGACGCACATTCGCAATGCGAAAATTCGGTAATATAAAAGGATCGCTGCAGCTACTCGGCCCAAGGTCTCTAATCATACCAGCAATGCTTTTACACGTCGACGGGGATGTCTAGGATGTGATCTGTCCTAAAAAAAAAATTGGAAAAATTCTAATATTCGAAATAGCGAATATTCACCGCGAATTTCGGAATATATCGCGAATACTCGAATATGCCATATTCGAGCCGAATATTCGCAATACGAATATTCGTGAGCAACACTAGTCCCAAGTTTGGGGTCCAGGGGACCTACGACCGGCTGGTACCGGGTTTCCAAAGTCTGCGAGATCAGGCGCAAAAAGGTGACTCGAGTATAAGCAGAGAGGGGCATTTTCAGCACAAAAAAATTTGCTGAAAAACTCAGCTTATACTCGAGTATATACTGTACGGTAAACGTTTTTTTTTTTTAGTTTCTTTTACACAATTTTGCAAAGCAGTAATTTTTCTTCTTCACTGATGTACGCTGCTGAGGATGCACTGATGGGCACCGATAGGCTGCACTGATGGGCACTGATGAGGCTACACTCATGGGCACTGATGAGGCTGCGTTGATGAGCAATGATGGGTGCTGATGGGGCTGCACTGATTAGGCACTGATGGGGCTGCACAAATTATCAGGGCACTGATGATCAGTGCCCTGATTACCAGTGTGAACAATGTGCTCACAGCCTTGCTCTCCTTTCCTCACACAGACACTCCAAGGGGCACGCAGGGGGCGGGATTCTGGGAGGCCATTCATTGACGCCCTTCCAGAAATTGATGACCACACTGTAGCCGTCTTTTGACTATAGTGCGATTTTTTTGGAGAGAGAGAGGCTTTACTGTCTCTGTTAACAACTCTTGAGATAACATAGCAGCCACATAGCAAGTGCACTGTATTCAATTAGGCAGCCAACTCACAATGGAGAAGGAGCAGTAAGGAACAAACAATGTGTAAGAAAGCCTCAGTATGTCATTAGCACTTTTTTTTTTTTAACAAACAGTGATGCTTTATTGAGAGATAATACATAGTACAAGTTATGCATAATCACAACACAGAGCTTCAACAGTGCCAAATAACATTCGGAAAACATTGAATTACATACAGCAAATGCGTTCAAAGTCCCGAAGGACTCATTACCCACCAATAATAACGCTACACAGGCTCATGCCATGATCTAAAACATGAGAATTTACTAAGACCTCAGTTCGTTGATAACCATCCACGAAAACCATCCACAATGCAGCGCACCCCCCATGGCACCTGCTCTCAGGTGAGTGTCCACGGTGCCCAGACCTTCTCGAACTTCCAATGGCACTCCCTATTTGAGTAAGTCAAGGGGAGGGCTGCATCAAACATTACCTCCCACGCAGCTACTTCAGGTTTGTGGGGGGGGGGGGGGGGGGTAACCATTTTATTAAGATATTTCCTTTTTTGCATAGTATAGAAGATCAGCAGTTTCAGATGGAAACGCTGTTCATCGTCAGGGAGTCCGAGGATGGCCAAGGATGGAGCAGGTATCAGAGTTGTAGCCTAAGGTTAATTTCTGCGAACACTGCCTCCCAATATGCGAAAATGATTTGACACAGAACATATGTAGATATGAACCCTGTTGTGTTTTGCAGCGGGGGCATACAGGTTTACGCTCTGGGAAAATCCTATGTAGCCTCTCATGGGTATAATACACCCTGTGTAGAAACTTGACCTGTATCAGTTTGTCTCGGGATGATATTACTAGCTTCCAGCCCTGTTCTAGACAATCCTCCAAGTCCTCCCTGTCTAACGTTGGGTTTTCCCCTTCTTCCAATACTCCCACAGCTTCCCGTACACAAAAGAGCTCCAAAAGAGTCGAGAGTGGTTTGCGGAGGTCTCCCGGCACCAAGATCTCCTCAATGGAGTCAGCCTTGACAACAGGAGGCCCCGGGGAACTGAGCATCGAAGCAATGCCGTATCCTGGCCTAGGTCGACAAGGCCCAGGCCTAGGGCAGCACTTTGCAGGGGGGTAGCATGAAAAGAGTGCGCTAGAGTAGATAGAGTAAGGTAGGGTTATAGCCCGTGTCAGTTTATTTTTTCCATCCCTGTCCCATTGCAGAGATTTCTTATCACTTCCTGTCCCATAGCCAAACAGGAAATGAGAGGAAATCTATGCAAATTAAGGAAATCTATTCCCCCCCCCCCAAGGCCCTCAGAACTAGTATCCCCACTCACAAATTTCAGGGCGGGTCTTAAACAGCAAAGGGTGTTGCCTTGACAGAAAGGGGTGGGTCATATTTAAATTAGAAGGTGCACAAGTTTAGTCAGGCCCAGGGCAGCACAAAACCTAAATACACTACTGGGATCCAGCCAGGCATTCTGAACTTTTGGGATAACGACGAGAAACTCAGAAGGGTACATGAGCACATTTTATTTTAATATTTTTTTTTTTATAAAAATCCTACCTGCTATGATGTCATCCATTTGCTCTAAGGCCGCCTCAAGCATGTGACTGGCATCAGATGCCATGATGGCTGCTGCAGGTTCCCTAATAAATAAAGCAAGAAAAATACATTTAGGTTTAGGTTATTGTTCTTAGTCCCCTGCAATAGAAGAAGTGTTATACTCACACCTCTAGAGTCCTATTTTTCCTATCTTCGTTCCATTTACTTTGTAAGACTCTCCAGCCTTGGACACTTCGGGAGAGTCAGATGCTTGTGTCCCCCACTACCCACCCACCTAAACCACTGCAGGACTCAGCATTAACATAGGGGTCAGAGGATGGAGTCACCACATGCACCAGGGAACACCGACATTGAATGTTATTATGTATTCATATATAGTATGTATTATAAAATGCAGTACATAAAAGTATGAGTACCTTTATGTGATTTGTTATAGCCCTTTTGTAATCCCCTATGCTGTAGAAGACAGGGAGAGGGAAGAACAGAATTATGAGCCAATCAGGTGTGTTGAAGGCACCTTAGCGGACAAGGAACATGCTAGTAAGAGAGAGTAAGTGAGTAGAAAGAGGGGGAGTATCAGTCGGCTGCTTCTCCTTCACTGATCAATCACAGACTAGAAACAGAAATTTAACCTTGTGGTATTACTTAAATAAGAACTTTAGTATGTTTACTGATGGCCCCCACCCCCGGCCTTACTGGTGCCATTAACCTGTGGGACTTGAAAGAGTCCTGCGGGACATCTGTGTATGTGCAGGTGCATGATTAGGAAAGTATAGAAGATTTTATTTGGTCTGTGAGTGCACCAATTTGCACACACAGTGCTTCTTATGCGTCAGCTGATAGCGGGCAATAGCTATTGCACGAACAGCACTATCAGCTGTTTCTGGGTCATAGGAGGACAAAAGTTAATGTACTCATATTACTCATGTGAATTACAGCCAAAAAAGCATTGGCCATACTTCTCTTTTAATGTCACTTTAAGGCACTGACCTGGAACAAGTATGCCAATTAGTACTATGAAGTCCTGACTTTAACTGCGGCATGCATGCAGCATATGAAGTCTGAATTTAATTGCAACATGCTTGTTTCTGGTCACCAACTCAAAACTGCAACCATTGAAACAGCTTGACAGCATGATACCCAGTATTGTCAGCCTATTCATTTCTATAATGAGGGATTTGAAAATGAAAACTCTCCATATCATTTCTAAAATTAGGGGTTCGAAAATGAGAACCCACTCTCTACATCATTTTTATAATGAGGGGTTCGAAAATGAGAACTCTCCATTTATTTCTAAAATTAGGGGTTCGAAAATGAGAACCAACTCTCCACATCATTTTTATAATGAGAGGTTTGAAAATGAGAACTCTCCATATCGTTTCTAAAATTAGGGGTCCAAATATGAGAACCAACTCTCCACATCATTTCTATAATGAGGGGTTTCGAAAATGAGAAGCAACTCTCCATATCAATTCTACAATAAGAGGTTTTATAATGAGAACCATCTCTCCAAATAATTTCTAGAATGAGGGGTTCGAAAATGAGAACCAACTCTCCATATCACTTTTAGAATGAGGGGTTTGAAAATGAGAACGAACTCTCCATATCATTTCTATAATGAGGGGTTTGAAAATGAGAACTCTCTATATCATTTCTAAAGTTAGGGGTTCAAAAATGAGAACCAACTCTCCATATCATTTCTAAAATGAGGGGTTCGAAAATGAGAGCCAACTCTCGAAATCAATTCTACAATGAGAGGTTCAAAAATGAGAACCAACTCTCCATATCATTTCTAGAATGAGGGGTTCGAAAATGAGAACCAACTTTCCATATCATTTCTAGAACGAGGGGTTCAAAAACGAGAACCAACTCTCCATATCATTTCTTGAATGAGGGGTTCCAAAAGTAGAAGTAACTCTCCATATAATTTCTAGAATAAGGGGTTTGAAAATGAGAACCAACTTTCCATATAATTTCTAGAATGAGGGGTTCAAAAATGAGAACCCACTCTCTACATCATTTTTATAATGAGGGGTTCGAAAATGAGAACTCTCCATTTATTTCTAAAATTAGGGGTTCGAAAATGAGAACCAACTCTCCACATCATTTTTATAATGAGAGGTTTGAAAATGAGAACTCTCCATATCGTTTCTAAAATTAGGGGTCCAAATATGAGAACCAACTCCCCACATAATTTCTATAATGAGGGGTTTCGAAAATGAGAAGCAACTCTCCATATCAATTCTACAATAAGAGGTTTTATAATGAGAACCATCTCTCCAAATAATTTCTAGAATGAGGGGTTCGAAAATGAGAACCAACTCTCCATATCACTTTTAGAATGAGGGGTTTGAAAATGAGAACGAACTCTCCATATCATTTCTAGAATGAGGGGTTTGAAAATGAGAACACTCTATATCATTTCTAAAATTAGGGGTTCAAAAATGAGAACCAACTCTCCATATCATTTCTAAAATGAGGGGTTTGAAAATGAGAGCCAACTCTCGAAATCAATTCTACAATGAGAGGTTCAAAAATGAGAACCAACTCTCCATATCATTTCTAGAATGAGGGGTTCGAAAATGACAACCAACTTTCCATATCATTTCTAGAACGAGGGGTTCAAAAACGAGAACCAACTCTCCATATCATTTCTTGAATGAGGGGTTCCAAAAGTAGAAGTAACTCTCCATATCATTTCTAGAATAAGGGGTTTGAAAATGAGAACCAACTTTCCATATAATTTCTAGAATGAGGGGTTCAAAAATGAGAACCCACTCTCTACATCATTTTTATAATGAGGGGTTCGAAAATGAGAACTCTCCATTTATTTCTAAAATTAGGGGTTCGAAAATGAGAACCAACTCTCCACATCATTTTTATAATGAGAGGTTTGAAAATGAGAACTCTCCATATCGTTTCTAAAATTAGGGGTCCAAATATGAGAACCAACTCCCCACATAATTTCTATAATGAGGGGTTTCGAAAATGAGAAGCAACTCTCCATATCAATTCTACAATAAGAGGTTTTATAATGAGAACCATCTCTCCAAATAATTTCTAGAATGAGGGGTTCGAAAATGAGAACCAACTCTCCATATCACTTTTAGAATGAGGGGTTTGAAAATGAGAACGAACTCTCCATATCATTTCTAGAATGAGGGGTTTGAAAATGAGAACACTCTATATCATTTCTAAAATTAGGGGTTCAAAAATGAGAACCAACTCTCCATATCATTTCTAAAATGAGGGGTTTGAAAATGAGAGCCAACTCTCGAAATCAATTCTACAATGAGAGGTTCAAAAATGAGAACCAACTCTCCATATCATTTCTAGAATGAGGGGTTCGAAAATGAGAACCAACTTTCCATATCATTTCTAGAACGAGGGGTTCAAAAACGAGAACCAACTCTCCATATCATTTCTTGAATGAGGGGTTCCAAAAGTAGAAGTAACTCTCCATATCATTTCTAGAATAAGGGGTTTGAAAATGAGAACCAACTTTCCATATAATTTCTAGAATGAGGGGTTCAAAAATGAGAACCCACTCTCTACATCATTTTTATAATGAGGGGTTCGAAAATGAGAACTCTCCATTTATTTCTAAAATTAGGGGTTCGAAAATGAGAACCAACTCTCCACATCATTTTTATAATGAGAGGTTTGAAAATGAGAACTCTCCATATCGTTTCTAAAATTAGGGGTCCAAATATGAGAACCAACTCCCCACATAATTTCTATAATGAGGGGTTTCGAAAATGAGAAGCAACTCTCCATATCAATTCTACAATAAGAGGTTTTATAATGAGAACCATCTCTCCAAATAATTTCTAGAATGAGGGGTTCGAAAATGAGAACCAACTCTCCATATCACTTTTAGAATGAGGGGTTTGAAAATGAGAACGAACTCTCCATATCATTTCTAGAATGAGGGGTTTGAAAATGAGAACACTCTATATCATTTCTAAAATTAGGGGTTCAAAAATGAGAACCAACTCTCCATATCATTTCTAAAATGAGGGGTTTGAAAATGAGAGCCAACTCTCGAAATCAATTCTACAATGAGAGGTTCAAAAATGAGAACCAACTCTCCATATCATTTCTAGAATGAGGGGTTCGAAAATGACAACCAACTTTCCATATCATTTCTAGAACGAGGGGTTCAAAAACGAGAACCAACTCTCCATATCATTTCTTGAATGAGGGGTTCCAAAAGTAGAAGTAACTCTCCATATCATTTCTAGAATAGGGGTTCGAAAATGAGAACCAACTTTCCATATCATTTCTAGAATGAGGGGTTCAAAAATGAGAACCAACTCTCCACATCATTTCTATAATGAGAGGTTTGAAAATGAGAACTCTCCAAATCATTTTTAAAATTAGGGGTCCAAAAATTAGAACCAACTCTCCATTTCATTTCTAGAATGAGGGGTTCAAAAATGAGAACCAACTCTCCATATCATTTCTATAATCAGGGGTTTGAAAATGAGAACCAACTCTCCAAATCATTTCTATAATCAGGGGTTCGAAAATGAGAACCAACTCTCCATATCAATGCTACAATGAGAGGTTCGAAAATGAGAACCAACTCTCCATATCAATTCTACAATGAGGGGGTCAAAAATGAGAACCCACTCTCCATATCATTACTAGAATGAGGGGTTCAAAAATTAGAACAAACTCTCCATATCATTTCTAGTAGGGTTGTCCCGATACCACTTTTTTTTGACCGAGTACAAGTACCGATACTTTTTTCAAGTAGTCGCCGATACCGAATACCAATACTTTTTTTTTAAATGTGTCCCCAAATGCAGCCATGTCCCCCACATATGCAGCCATGTCCCCCACATATGCAGCCATGTCCCCCACATATGCAGCCATGTCCCCCTAGCCATGTTCCCCACATATGCAGCCATGTCCCTCCAGCCATGTCCCCCACATATGCAGCCATGTCCCCCACATATGCAGCCATGTCCCTGCAGCCATGTCCCCCACATATGCAGCCATGTCCCTCCAGCCATGTCCCCCACATATGCAGCCATGTCCCTCCAGCCATGTCCCCCACATATGTAGCCATGTCCCCCCAGCCATGTCCCCCACATATGCAGCCATGTCCCCCCAGCCATGTCCCCCACATATGTAGCCATGTCCCTCCAGCCATGTCCCCCACATATGCAGCCATGTCCCTCCAGCCATGTCCCCCACATATGCAGCCATGTCTCTCCAGCCATGTTCCCCACACATGCAGCCATGTCTCTCCAGCCATGTTCCCCACATATGCAGCCATGTCCCTCCAGCCATGTCCCCCATATATGCAGCCATGTCCCTCCAGCCATGTCCCCCACATATGCAGCCATGTCCCTCCAGCCATGTCCCCCACATATGTAGCCATGTCCCCCCAGCCATGTCCCCCACATATGCAGCCATGTCCCCCCAGCCATGTCCCCCACATATGTAGCCATGTCCCTCCAGCCATGTCCCCCACATATGCAGCCATGTCCCCCCAGCCATGTCCCCCACATATGCAGCCAAGTCCCTCCAGTCATGTCCCCCACATATGCAGCCATGTCCCCTCAGCCATGTCCCCCACATATGCAGCCATGTCCCCCGAGCCATGTCCCTCCAGCCATGTCCCCCACATATGCAGCCATGTCCCTTCAGCCATGTCCCTTCAGCCATGTCCCTCCAGCCATGTCCCTTCAGCCATGTCCCTCCAGTCATGTCCCTCCATCCATGTCCCTTCAGCCATGTCCCCGCAGCCATTTCCCCCATACCTAGCAGCCGCCCGGGGAACATCACAGCTTTCATTTGAATAGCTGAAGTGTTCCCGCGCATATAGACACTCCCCCTTGCTCGGGATTGGACAGATCACGATCACCCATCCAATCCCGAGCAAATGGGAGAGTCTATACGCGCAGGAACACTATAGCTATTCAAATGAAAGCTGTGATGTTCCCGCACGCTTTAACCATGCGGCGTGTGCGGCGGCTTTCATTGCGGCGTGTGCGGCGGCGGGACAAGTATTCTATTTAGGTATCGGGGGTATTTGCGGGAGCACAAGTACTCCCGCAAATACTCGGTATCGGTCCCGATACCAATACTGGTATCGGTGTCGGGACAACCCTAATTTCTAGAATGAGGGGTTTAAAAATGAGAACCAACTCTCCATATCATTTTCATAATCAGGGGTTCGAAAATTAGAACCAACTCTCCATATCATTTCTAGAACGAGGGGTTCAAAAATGAAAACCAACTCTTCATATAATTTCTAGAATGAGGGGTTCAAAAATGAGAGCCAACTCTCCAAATCATTTCTAGAATGAGGGGTTCAAAGATGAGAACCAACTCTCCATATCATTTCTAGAATGAGGGGTTTAGAAATGAGAACCAACTCTCCATATCAATTCTACAATGAGGGGGTCGAAAATGAGAACCAACTCTCCATATCATTACTAGAATGAGGGGTTCAAAGATGAGAACCAACTCTCCATATCATTTCTAGAATGAGGGGTTCGAAAATGAGAAGCAGCTCTCTAGGGCGGCACTTTGCGGGGGGCGGCAAAAAAGCGCCCCCCCTTGCGAACCCCCCTCCTCCCGCAAATTAAAAGATGCTCTGTCCCTCTGTCCTCATCCCACCCTGTCCCTCTGTCCTCATCCCACCATGTCCCCCTGTGCTCATCCCACCCTGCCCCCCTGTCCTCATGTCCCCCTGTCCTCATGCCACTCTGTCCCCCTGTCCTCATCCCACCCTGTCCCCCTGTCCTCATCCCACCCTGTCCCCCTGTGCTCATCCCACCCTGCCCCCCCTGTCCTCATGCCACCCTGTTCCCCTGTCCTCATCCCACCCTGTCCTCATCGCAGCCTGCCCCCTGTCCTCATGCCACCCTGCCCCCATGTGCTCATGCCACCCTGTCCCCCTGTCCTCATGCCACCCTGTCCTCATGCCACCCTGTCCCCCTGTCCTCATCCCACCCTGTCCCTCTGTCCTCATCCCACCCTGTCCCTCTGTGCTCATCCCACCCTGCCCCCTGTCTTCATGCCACCCTGTCCCTCTGTGCTCATCCCACCCTGTCCCTCGTGCTCATCCCACCCTGCCCCCTGTGCTCATACCACCCTGTCCCTCTGTTCTCATCCCACCCTGTCCCCATCCCACCCTGTTCCGCTGTGCTCATCCCACCCTGTCCCCCTGTCCTCATGACACCCTGTCCCCCTGTCCTCATGCCACCCTGTTCCCCTGTCCTCATCCCACCCTGTCCCCCTGTCCTCATCCCACCCTGTCCCTTTTCTCATGAAAATGACAGGGTGGGTCTTAAAAAGGAAGGGGTGCGTCATATATAAAGTAGGGGGTGCGCGAGTTTCACCAGGCCTAGGGCAGCACAAAACCTAAATACACCCCTGGTTGTATTTCCTATCCAAAGTGATCTACTTGTTGATTTCTTCTTCCTGCCTTTTTCTCTGTGTGTTGTTCTTCTTACCGTGATGTGGAGACATCTTTGTCTGTGTGTGATGATGTTCCAATAAAGAAGCCAGTTCCTGATTACTACACAATGTCTGATCTGAACTAGACTCCGCTGCACCTATCAATCATACTCTGCAACACTCTCCATATCATTTCTAGAATAAGGGGTTCGAAAATGAGAACCAACTCTCCACATCATTTCTAGAATGAGGGGTTCGGAAATGAAAACCAACTTTCCATAACATTTCTAGAATGAGGGGTTTGAAAATGAGAACCAACTCTCCATATCATTTCTAGAATTAGGGGTACGAAAATGAGAACCAACTCTCCATATCATTTCTAAAATGAGGGGTTTGAAAATGAGAACCAACTCTCCATATCATTTCTAGAATGAGGGGTTCGAAAATGAGAACCAACTCTCCATATCATTTCTAGAATGAGGGGTTCGAAAATGAGAACCAACTCTCCATATCATTTCTATAATCAGGGGTTCGAAAATGAGAACAAACTCTCCATAACACGATAGCACATTATACAGTTGCTGCTGAAACAACAAAACTGAATGAGCCATCACTTACCCAGTAGACATGATAGTCACCATAACTCTGAAGAGATCGCAAGTACCTTACCAAATATTAATGCAATTTATTAAATGGCCCAGAGGATCTTTCAACAAAAATGAGGATCGTGGACATTCTTAGGAAATCAACATTTTAAAGGACAACGTTTTAGAAAAAAGGATGCAACTATTGCTAGTCTACTCTAGACAGGAGAAACCTGATTGGATTGAGATGGAGAGACAGGCAATACCTGATTGTGTGTTAGATGACCTACTATGGTGTCCCCAAAAATCCAGACCTGCCATAATGTCACCTGCGTTGTATCAACCTTTCAAACTTTGGGATTATTTAAGGCATCTTCCTTCTTTAATTTCTGATATGCGACCTTTGGCAAATCTCTTTCATAATCCCCATTTCAACCCGGACATGGATACCAAGGCGTTTCATTGGTGGTTGGATAAGGGGCTCTATAGAATTGGACACTTCCTTTCTACCTCTGGCCTGATCCCGTTGAAATACTGTGTGGAGAAATTGGGTCTGCCTGACTCGGAGAAGGATCGGCATTCCCGGATTTTCCAATTCGTTTCATCAATTTGGAAGAACAAACCATGCCCCCCAGATTTTACTCGCTATGAGCGCTGGTGTAGCCAAACAACAGAACAAAGCGGAGGCATTTCCATAATATACACATCACTTTCTGAACCCACATCCAAGTTTTCCTATATGGAGGCGTGGGAGAGGGACCTTCTAGTGACCTGGGACCTGGAGGAGTGGCATAAGGTAGGGATAAGAGCTTTTAAAGGTCTTGTTAATATTTCTCTGATAGAAGCTAATCTGAAAGTTTTGATGAGATGGTACCTAGTCCCCAGTAGGCTGGCAGCAATGTTCCCGACCGCATCCCCACTATGTTTCCGAGATTGTCAAGCCCAGGGTTCCATGTTACATATTTGTTGGGAATGTCCAAGAATCAGAGGATTCTGGAACAAAATCTTCTACCTCATCAGGAAAGTAACCGGCATTCCTGTAGAGAAATCTCCCCAAATAGCTTTACTTGGGATTCCTGTCCCCCAAGCTCCTAAATACATTCAAAAACTGATAGCCTTCATGCTTCTAGGAGCAAAAATTACACTGGCTGGTGCCTGGAAACAGCCATTAGTCTCTGTCTCTATGGCCAAGAGGAAAATCTCTTGGATTATGCATCAAGAGAAGATGGTCAGCTCAATACTCAACTCCAATATGCAATATGGGAACCCTGGGCTAGGCACGTTGGCATATCCTTTACCCCAGGAACTTTGACGACTCATGCAAACGTTTGAAGTCTGTAGCTGACAACACTCTCTTATCTTCTTTCTTTTCTCTTTTCTGCTCCTATTCTTTTGCCTGTTTTTTTTTTTGTTTTTGTTTTCTACTACACTGTTTGATAGCATTCAGTTTCGATATGTTCATTTACGTCAGAGATTATCTCCTCTACGGTACCCCGACCATAGGAGATGTTGTAAATTTCGGATGATATCTTCAAGATACTCCAGGTTTTTTTGAACCACTGGAATACAACAATGTATTCCTCACTCTGAGACTGTCTCACGGCTCTGGAGGCCTCAGTTATTCTGGAGCCGGGAGTCCAGTCTTGCACTTAAACAGGCACACTTTTTGGTTTTAACATTTTAGTCGGTCCCCGACACAGTATGAACCCATAGGGGGTGTCAGGACGGACAATGGTATTAGGTGCCCTTATGGGGTATTCTACTTTCTCATGACTTTTGACTCAAAGTACAGTGTGATATCCTATTCTATGTAGAGTGATGAACTTTGTTTTTTAATTTATTCTAAGTTGTATACTTTATTTTGTACTGTTTGTATATCATTCTGCCCCAGGATGTTCTGGGGCATTTAAATGTACTGCACTGCTCTTTAATAAACTTCTTTTGAAGATGAAAAAAAAAAAGGATGATCTTTGTAAATAAGGCACATCTGGAAAATATACTATTGCTGATACGCTACAGGTTTATGCTTACACAGCCTTGGGTGGAAAATAATGTAACAAACTGACAGATTATCTATTTGTGGAGTTTGTCTGTCCATTGATCTGAAAATGTTCCCCCGAATCCTCATCATACTTTGTGCCAGTGATATGATTACATAACCCACTTATGTCATGCTGTACTGATTACTGTGCTGAGCCAGAGCCGAGGTGACATTGATTTTTTGGTTTAAAGGGAAAACCCTGAATGTTTTAATCCAGGACTCCTAGTAAGTAGAACCAATTTGTCCCATAATTAGTTTGTCTAATAAAAAATAACAATTTCGTCCCTCAAGTAGGCTCTCCTATACATCACATTGATCACTGGCACTTCCTATACAGGTTCTCTTAAATGATCATTACCCTTCCATGGGTCAAGAAGAAAGGGACAATGGACTTGGATTTTTTTTTTTGGACAATGTTCTGCCGTTATAAAGGTCTTGTACAGCACCACCTGCTGGTGCATCTTTTATTGCAGCCTGATTATAAAACCCTAGGATTCCCTAGTGGATTTCCTAGTGGGACCATTGTATTTTTATTAGGGCTGTGCATATTAACTTTTAATTGATCGATTAATATTTAATTTTTTTGATCGATTAAAATTATTTTGATTGGTACTCACCTCTCCGCCGGATCTGGGTCTTAAGGGAGTACCATTCGGAGATCCGGTAACGTCACAGACACCAGCCGGGCTTGCCGTGTTCATCTGAAGGGCTCCTTTGCTGTGCCTTCATATCTGCATGCCGGCGGGACCTTACTATCTGCCACACGCAAGGGCTGTTACACTTCCGTCTATCAACCTGGGATTCTCCAACCTCCACTGGGAGTTGTGATAGTTCCCTTCATGGGACATCTACATGCCGACGGACTGATGTTAACCCCTCCTCATCTGGATTCAGCAGTGGCATCATTGTACACATTTTTATACCAGTATCATACTTAGCTACATGTTTTTATGACTGCTTTTGCTACCGTTTGGTATTACTCGCACCATTTTTACAGTTTATGTAGCTACATCAATTTTATCTCCAGTGCAATATTTATTTTGTTACCTACTTGAAGACTATAAAAGTTTTAATGCTATTCCCATCGAGCGCTGCCTTTGTGTGTTTTTTGTATCCTGCTATCCATTTCTCCAGTTGTTGGTAGCTGCACTGGGAATCAGCCTGCAAGGAGATCCGCTAAAAGTAGTTGGATCTGTATGTGCTTTAAAATTAATCGAAATTAGTCGATTAATCGATGAAAAAAACAAACGATTAATCGAACACAAAAATTTTGATCAGTAACAGCCCTATTTTTTTATGGATGGGCTTTGATCATCAAGCAACCCAGCAGCTGACCTATCTTAATATTTGCCTGTGCTCAACCAAACCATGCTGCCACATGGCACATGTTATATACATATATGCGTTCTTACTTTTGACGGATATCACCCGGTGACCCAGCCCCCTTATGTCGTCACCACCCGGAGCATGATGGGGCTGTGACGTCATAAGAGGGCTATATAAATCGTTGCGCACAGTGCACCTGGCATTACAGCAGGAGGAAGCGTTGTGTCAACATCGAAGAAGAGAAGAGGAAAGAAGATGACATGGAAGACCGGGCCCCCGCTAGTAAAAGAGCTGCAAGAAGATAGCGGAGAAGCCCGGCAGAAGGAAGAAGGCACCGGAGAGTAGAAGAAGAGTCCCCCGAGGTCGGAATAAGACCCCCAGAAGAAGACCACCGGAGCTGCCTAATAAATTACTTTTAAACCTGTGTAGTGTGTTTTTTACCCCATACTCATTCACCTAGGGTGGGGGGGCGTTATCTGGGGGCCGCCTTATTAAAGGGAGCACCCAGATTCCGATAAGCTCCCCACCCGCAAACCCTGACAACCAATGGCCAGGTAAATAGAAGGGGAACAAGGGTGGGACTTTACATGAGGTCTATAAGTATAGCACCTCCATCCCTGGCTGTACGTCCTGCCTACGTGACATTGACGGCTTGCTAGCGCACACCTGTTTGTGGTGGCTATATAAAGGTCTTCCCTTAGTATCTTCTAGCCTACAAGCTTGTAAGGTTATACCATATTACCTTCCCTCTGGATGTCCGTGTACCCAAGACGCCACTATTAGGTTATTATACCTACCCTCATATATGGGTTGGCTGTCCCCTACTTGGTCCTTATATTTACTATTTTATTTATTTATTCTCTATAGACTCCAGTTGGCTATTCTAAGTGGCTCTTCTCTTGGCTTTAATTTAACTACCAGCCCACCTAACTAAGTGGGGCCTTGCTGGGGAATGTATCCTTGCTACCCCCTCTTTTTGATGTGCGCTGCATTGCCGCCTCAGCTCCCATGGCGGATATTTTGTTTTGGCCGTGGCTCCATACACATTGCATTTACCTATGTTATATTCCATGTGAGTACCCTAGGTGGATATTTTCCCACCGTATACTGGTTGCCTTATAAATCTTAGTTAATTATAACTTACCCCTTTTTTTCATATGTTCTTTTTAGATAAGTCAAGCATCCGCCCCTGAGGAGTGTTATAAAACACGAAACGCGTCGGGCTAGTATGGATGCTACATATACCTCATGATATTATATTTTATGAATTATACTCTCTATGCCTTTTACCAGTTTTTCACATTTTCAAATCATATCACCAATACTGTTAATATGACACCTGTACATATGTATTAGCACTCCATGCATTCATTATCCATGTAGATGATCATGTGGCACCTGGCTAGGCACTGCTATATCCTTGTTGCTCCTACTACATATACACATACTCATGTGTCCCTATATGTAGTAATGTCATGTATTTGAAATGTATATATATTGATTATCTACATGTTCTCTGTAATGCTGATATATGTCTTGCATGTTTGTGACTATTAAATTTGTACTTCATTCTATTACCCTCACCATGTCGGCAACCTCATTTAAAGTCCCAAACTTCCCTATCAATTTTCTTTGTTATTATTAACCAATGGCCAGGGTTGAAGTGGGAAGAGGCCCTTGTCCCCATTAACATGGGGACAAGGTGCTTTGGGGTGGGGGGGGCTGCAGAGCACCCGCCTGCCCCAAAGCAACCACTCACCCAGACCTAAGGGCCTGGTATGCTCTTGGAGGGGAACCCTTGCCGTTTTTTTATTTAAAATTTTGTGTGGAGTTCCCCCTCATAATTCATACCAAAGGCAGTGCCTGGTATTGGCAGGGATCCTGTATAATAATAATAATAATAATAATAATCCAAGTTGGATCCCCGTTCAATATCGTGCCGCGGCTAAACCCAACCGCACTGTACAAATGCAGCCGATCGCTGTGCTTGGAGTCTTGAATTTCAGCAGAAAATAAACATACTTTTAACTGCGGCAGAACAGCCGTCTGTGTAAAAGGGGCCTAAATCTATCCCCTATTTTGATAACATTTGCGCAGGATTTTTTTCACCAAAAATATGGAGAAGATTATATATTGGTCTAAACTGATGAAGAAATTATATATATTTTTTGGGGGGGATATTTATTATAGCAAAAATAAAAAATTGTTTTTTTTTTTTCAAAATTGTCTGTCTTTTTTTTTGTTTATAGCACAAAAAATAAAAACTGCAGAGATGATCAAATACCACCAAAAGAAAGTTCTATTGTAGGAAAAAGAGGGTGTCAATTTTGTTTGAGTATAGTGTTGCAAGACCATGCAATGGTCAGCTAAAGCCGTATCGCAAAAAAATGGCCTGGTCATTAAGGGAGAAAATCTTCCTGTCCTTAAGTGGTTAAATTATGGTCACCCTGGTGGTCTTATACTCTCCGCATCTTGCATCCAAACAGTCTGAGTCTCTCCTAAGGACTGCTTCATAATTCCCCCATCCTGAAGGACTTCTCCCCCCCCCCCCCATCCTTCCCCTATTCTTAGCTTCTTTTCTTTTGTCTCTCTCCTTCTCTTTCTCCACTGCTGAGACCAAGCTTATGGCACCCTCGGTCTCCCCTACCTTAGGGCAACCCTGAGTCCCCAGACTTAGCGCCCTTTTTGCTAGGTCTAAAATCCTTTTCTTCTAATTATTCAACCTGAGGCCACGTACACACAACTGTTTTCCTCGGCAGAATCCATCAAGAAACTTGGTGGGAGAGTTTTTTTGCCGAGGAAAACGGTCGTGTGTATGCTTTTCATCGAGTAAACTGTTGAGGAACTCGACGAGGAATAAAGAGAGCAAGTTCTCCTTTTCCTCGAAGGGAGTCTTTGTATTCCTCTTTGGGCTGGTTTTCCACGAGAAACACGTTGGTGTGTATGCTTAGAAACCCGTGCACCTTCGGTAAAAGTTGTATTTGTAATGGAAATAGCATATTTGTCACGCTGTAACAGACTGAAAAGTGCAAATGTCTCTTACCAAACTTTTTCCTAAGACGCAGTAACATGAGATTAGCAAAAACAGCCCCTGCAGTTGTATGTGTTGAAGTCACCGCGTTTAAGAACGACAAGATTTTGTCTTGACAGTGTGTACGCAAAGACAGCTTGTCAAGTTTCTCGACAAGCCTAACTAGGAACTCGTCGAGGAAAACGATGTGTCTTTTCCGACGAGTTCCTCGGTTGTGTGTACGAGGCCTAATGCCGCGTACACACGGTCGTTTTTTGCGATGAAAAAAAAACGACGTTTTCTGTGAAGTAAAAAACGACGTTTTTGAAACGTCACTTTTCAAAGACAATTTTGCATACACACCATCGTTTTTTCACAAAAAGCGAGGTTACGTTCACCACTCTTTTCCATTGAAGCTCGCTTCATAACTAGCTTCTGGGCATGCGCGGGTTGAAAAACGTCGTTTTGAAAGACGTTTTTGCTACACACGGTGACTTTTTGTGAAACAAAAAACGACGTTTTGAAAAACGACACAAAAAATTCAAGCATGTTGGAATTTTTTTTTGGTCGTTTTTTTGAAGACAAAAAACGACGTTTTGCCCACACACGATCAATTTAAATGACGTTTTAAAAAACGTCGTTTTTTTTCATCGCAAAAAACGACCGTGTGTACGCGGCATAACTCTTATTACCCTCTAATGTAAACTAGTGCAACTGCAACATGGGCTCTCCTTGTTGGGCCTTGGGCCTAGGAGACATATGTGGACCTCCGGTTTGTTCCCCTAGGTCGCTCAGTGGACATTTAGTATTTATGTAGCACCCCATGTCCCCCACATATTGCAGCCATGTCCCCCACATATTGCAGCCATGTCCTGCCCCCCACATGCTGCTGGGTTAATCCCCGTGCAATACAGCGCGCATTACAAGCTTTTGTTTGTATACTTGTAATGCCCGCCTCGCCATGTATAGATACTCCCCTTCTTGGGATTGGACGGATCCGTCCAATCCCGAGCAAGGGGGAGTGCCTATACACGGATCCGCGCGGCGGGGCATTACAAGTATTCAAACGAAAGCTTGTAATGCGCGCTGTATTGCACGGGGATTAACACTCTGTATCGGTCCCGATACTAGTATCGGTATCGGAACAATCCTAGTTCTGACAGACCCACTTTCTCCCAGCAGCCCATCAGAGGAGGATTTTCCCTCTGGACATGCCGGCAGCAGAGTATATCTGTGGCAGACGCTTGAGAGTGAGACGTTCCAGGTGCGGTATCCACCCTCAGGGTGCGCGCATCCATGGGCCCCGCCACTGAGGCCTGCCTGGCCGAAGCTGTGCACCAAGCGGAGCTTCACCCTGACATTGAGAGAGGCCCCAGTGGCTTGCTGGGTCCCAGATCCTAAGCTGGGAGCTGTACGGTGGGGGATTGGCTCGGGAGACCCAAAGGCAGAGGTTGTCCGCGAGGCCTAGGCGAACCACCGGGGATCCGGTCATCACTACATGACAGGTACACTTCAACTGTCCTTTGATGACTCTAGAGAGTGACTTACTGGGAGGATCCATTAGTTCTACCCCTTTGAAAAGAATGGAAATTCCTCAGGCCTGTGGCAGAGGCCCTAATTCCTCCCAGTGACTACTGCAAGTGACCTTTCGGCTGCCAGGCCCAAGTTAAGTGCCTGTCCGGGGCACTTTACCCACTCTGACGGGAGTGGCGACGATTAAGTGTGACTGTACTGAGAGCAAGCTGCTCTTTACAATATCCAAGGCCTGATACTGCAGTTTTCTTCCGCTCATCAACCTTTCTCTATAGAGTGCCATGTTGATGTTGACCATGTTGGGCCTTGGAATAAAGCTTTGAAAACGTAACCTGATGTCTGGACACTCGCTTTATTCACTTTCTACAAGTATTCCCCCCTAGACAAGTGTAATTGGTAACTTAATACGCCGACCCCGAAATCAACCAGCGGCTCCTTCGGGGGTGAGCGCTACATTTATAAAAGTTACCTGATCATGCTCATTCAGCCCATGCCTTTTCAATATCTTTAATATGCAATAACCCTGCGTGGGTGAACGGTTATTATGTTCTCATGCTTCTACAATAAAAATGATTGTACCAGAAATATAGGCTTTTGGGGCCTATGTGCTCGTGTGAATGAGATCTTACTGTCTATTTTCTCCATGGCAGGTGGCGCTGTTTATCAGCAGCACTGTTGCTGCAGAGGTGTCAGGAGGAACAATGTTCCTCTATGGTTTCCTGGGTCACTGGGGAAGCTATCCTATTGGATGCTGCCACCCCATGTGACTCAAGCAGACATCTTGGGTCAGGGAGAGATTTAGGCCCTGTCTCCAGGGTTTTGGTGTGCTGTTGGCAAATGGACAGAGTAGGGACAAGTAAAGGTATCTGGAGGGTAAGCATAGGGCTTCATCCCTTCTGACCGACTTCCGACTGGGACCTGATGGCAAATGACACATTTGGTCCCCTCTCTACAGACACTGTCATTGCAGCTGGAATTTACACTGTCACACTAATGAACTGTGAGTGTACTTGGTGGCAGTCCTGCCAGGCTAGGGTTGCCACCTTCTCTTAAAGCGGAGTTCCAGCCTTTTTTGATGTTTATTAAAAGTCAGAGGCTACAAAAAGCATAGCTGCTGGCTTTTAATAAGCATACACTTACCTGCTCCACTGTCCAGCGCCACGCCGCACAGAGTTCCGCTCCTCTCCCCCCTCTCCGCACCCGGCCGTGACAGCTTTCGGCTTCACAGTTAGGCACTTACTGCGCATGCGCGAGCGGCGCTGCGCTACCTGATTGGACAGGTGATGGCCTGGGACCTGTCACATGTCCCAGGCAATCGCCAAAAGGTGATATGAGGTATCGCCTTAGCGGTCCCTGGGCGGAAGGAGGAAGTGGGACAGAAAGTCCTACTCCTCCTGAAGCCCCCACTCCCCCCCAAAAAATTACATGCCATATGTGGCACGTAAGGGGGTGAGGAGTGGATTTCGCAGAAGTTCCACTTTTGGGTGGAACTCCGCTTTAAAGTCAAACCCGAAAACTTTAGCGGTGCACAGTATTTTTTTATAGTATAAACTATACATATATTTTGCTATTAACCACTTAAAGACCCCCGCACGCACATATACGGCCACAACATGGCTCGTACAGGCACAAGGGCGTAAATTTACGTCCCCGCCTGAGTGCGGTTCGGGGGTCCCATCGGGACCCCCTCCGCGGCGTGCGGGGGTCTCCCTACCTCTGGGAGCGATCTGGGATCTGCGGGCGGATGTCCGTGTTTTCCGCCCCCCCCGCGATCGCTCCCAGCCAATGGGAGCGCGCTCCCAGCCCGTCACTTCCTCCTCCTGTGTTTACACAGGAAGGAGGAAATGATGTATTCTCTCATCGCAGCGCTGTTTCCCAGCGCTGCTGATGAGAGAAGACATGCCAAGTAAGTGTGCACCAACACAACACTGACACACACTCACATAGGCACATTAACCCCTTGTGATCGCCCCCCCCACCCCCCTGTCACAGTGTTACTGAATGCAGTGATTTAATCACTGCATTTAGTGTCAGTGTGACAGGCACTGTAAAAAACAGTTAGTGTTAGGTTCAGGATAGCCCCCCCACCCCCCCTAATAAAGTTTTAACCCCCTGATCACCGCCCTAGTTAACCCTTTCACTCCCTATTGCCAGCGTCACTAAGCGATCATTTTTCTGATCGCTGTATTAGTGTCGCTGTTCCCGCTAGGTAGCTATTTTTTTTTATTGCGATTTTTTTTTTTTACTAAAGACATGTGGCTAAATAAATTTTGGCCTAAATGTTTGACTAAAATTTAGTTTATTTGATTTTTTTTTAACAAAAAGTAAAAAATAGTGTTTTTTTTTCAAAAATGTCGCTCTATTTTTGTATATAGCGCAAAAAATAAAAATCGCAGAGGTGATCAAATACCACCAAAAGAAAGCTCTATTTGTGGGAAGAAAAGGACGCAAATTTTGTTTGGGAGCCACGTCGCACGACCGCGCAATTGTCTGTTAAAGCGACGCAGTGCCGAATCGCAAAAACACCTTGGGTCATTTACCAGCGTATTGGTCCGGGTCTTAAGTGGTTAAATAACATTTCTAATCATATGAAGTTAATAGCAAGAGTCCCCCTTTACATCAGAGTCAACAGAGTTCCCATTTTACAGCTGAACTTGCAGAGTTCCCTTTCACTGTAAGGGGGGACTCTATAGAGGCGATTCAGTTCGTATGTGCCGCGCTATATAAGTTTTCATTCATTCATTCATTCATTCATAGACTCTGATGTAAGGGATAACTCTGGGGACTCTGACATAAGGGATGCTCCGGGGACCCTGATTTAAGGGGGAACACTGAGAACTCTGATGTATGGAGAGGACTCTGATGTAAGGGGAACACTGTGGCCTCTGGTGTAAAGGGGAACTCTGATGTAAGGGGTGCTCTGAGAACCCTGATTTGCCTTAGCGTACTCACTCAGAGGTAGGAGAGAGAAGGGTGATATTTCAGTCACTGACAGCGGTGGATGGTGAGCTCACTCACCCCTTGGCAGTCAGCACCTCCCATTCAGATGTATCTGAGGCTGCTGGACTTTCCAGCCCCAAATTTCCTATTCTGAGGCACAGCCCTGGGGAGTGGAGTGTGAACAGACACAGAGGGGTTGGGGGTTTCGGAGGGGGGGGGGGGGTTGTTAATGCTGGTTTTGAACAGTGTGAAAGAGTGTAACAGACACTCTCAGCTTAGACAACTGCAGCCAACAACCCTGCTGGGAAGCCATAGTCCAGTCTAAATAACAAGTTCTATTGCACCCGTCTGTATGAACTATTATCTCCGCACCATGCTGCACCCCACCTATAAGTACTATAAATAGATCTGCGGACAGGGGGCCAGATCCACAAAGAATTACGCCGGCGTATCTACTGATACGCCGACATAATTCCAATTTCCTGCCGGCGTATCCACAAAACAAGATACGCCGGAATTACACTAAGAAACGACTGGTGTAACATTATTACACCGTCGTCTCTTAGGTGCATATTTACGCTGGACACTAGGGGCACTTCCGTCTATTTCCAGCGTAAAATATGCAAATGAGCGAGATACGCAAATCCACGAACGTACGAGCGGCCGGCGCATTCCCTTTACGTCGTTTGCGTAAGCGTATCTCTGGCAAAAAGCTACCCCTGCTATATGGAGGCGTATGCAATGTTAAGTATAGACGTCGGGCCAGCGCCGATTTTTCTGTCGTTCACGCCGTTTGCGTAACCCGTTCACGAATAGGGAATTGCGTAAGTTACGTACACGTCGCTTTCATTGACTATTTGCGACGTGATTTCACACATGCGCACTGGGATACGTCCACGGCCGGTGCATGCGCAATTCAAAAAATACGTTGTTTGCGTCGCGACGGTCATTGACAATTTTAATTAAACACGCCCACCAACAACCCATTTGAATTACACCCGCGAACGCCGGCCCATTTACTCTACGCCGCCGTAAGTAACAGCGCTATTTCTTTGAGGATAAGTAATACGCCACTGTAACTTACAGCGGCGTAGAGTAAATGGGTTAGGCTCACAAAGCGCAGCAGCTTTGTGGATCTGGCCCTGGCTGTTCAGGACCACTCAGCCATTTTTCACATTTTAAAGTCAATATCAGTAGGAATGTCTTCCTGGCTCATCAGGGGCATGCCTCCAGCTAATGAAGTTATGAGTATATATGAACTATATCTCGCATGACAGAGACCAAATAATGAATCACTGTCTCACATATGGGTGGAGAAGACAACATTCAATGACAAGGACACAGCCCCGCACCGCTTCTTGTTCTACCAGTTATGTCAGTTTAAATCCACTAAGATCCAGGCACTCCTTAATCTGTATATATATTTGGCCTACTAATTACAGCAGTGAGTTTGTTTTCTATATACTTTCCATTCATATCTTTTATAATCTAAAAGATACACTGCTTACACCAAATTGCTGTATATAAAATAAGTACTAATGTCATCGGGCAACAAGATAAACAACAGGATATGATCAGAACTCATGATCTTTGTGATACGTGATCCAACCAATCCGGGGGATGAGTTTATTTGCTATTTTTTGTTGTTGTTCTTATTATGTATCTAAAATCTAAGCTGGCTCGGATTTGGGCTGATTTCTGTGACAGCCGGCACCCATGGCTGTCAGAATACTCAAATGTTGACTGCAGCTGATTGGCTGAATGGGTTGGTTTTGGCAGGATCACCCACAGCTGAGCAATGTTAATTGATTTGTTATAACTGTTCTCTGCTAACAGCTATCAGCTAGCATAGTTCCTACTTCTCTTTGTGGACTACAAAACACACCCTCATTATGGAGATAATGAGAGGGGAAATGTTCTGTAGCCCTGTAAAAAAAAAAAAAAATATCGACACAGTACAGTAAGTGAGCATTGTCACAATAAGATAGAAAGTATGTTACTGGTAGTATAACCAGATGAAAAAAAGCCTGAAAAAAAAAAGAAAACCAATGCAGCCACCACATGAACGATGAACCTATGAACTGGTAACCTGCAATAAATAAAAATGTTGTTCTTGGGTATAGATACACTTAAAGAGGGGGTTCACCCTTAAAACCACTTTCTCCCATCCCATCCAGCATACTGGCGTCAGCGCCAGTATGCTGTCTTTTTTTTTGTTTTGTTGTACTTACCTCTTAATAGATAATTTAATTTTCGTCCTACCGTGGGGTATGGCGCCGCTATATAGCGTCACGCCTTCCGAAAACAGCCGACTAGCACTCGGCTGTTCTCGGCGCCTGAGCACAGACCTAGGAGCTGACTGCGCAGGCGCCGTATATAGTCGCGTCACGCTCTCCGAAAAAAGCCGAAATAGGACTCGGCTGTATACGGCGCCTGCGCAGTCAGCTCCTGGGTCTGTGCGCAGGCGCCGAGAACAGCCGAGTGCTAGTTGGCTGTTTTCGGAAGGCGTGACGCTATATAGCGGCGCCATACCCCGCGGTAGGATGAAAATTAAATTATCTATTAAGAGCTAAGTACAACAACAAAAAAAAAAAGACAGCATACTGGCGCTGGCGCCAGTATGCTGGATGGGATGGGAGAAAGTGGTTTTAAGGGTGAACCCCCTCTTTAACTACTTTACAACTAAAAGGGTTGTAAAGGTTCAAATATGTAAAAAATAAAATAACAAACATGTCATACTTACCTCCACTGTGCAGCTCGTTTTGCACAGAGTGGCCCCGATCCTCGTCTTCTGGGGTCCCTCTGTGGCTGTCTCGGCCCCTCCCCACATCAGCTAACCCCCTTCATGGGCAGCTCTCTCCCAAGGGGGTTAGCTTGCGGACGCGTTCCCGTGTTACATCCGGCAGCTATAGCCACTGACTGTATCACTCGGCCCCGCCCCCTGGCGCGCCGCGTCATTGGTTTGATTGACATCAGCAGGAGCCAATGGCTGCGCTGCTATCAATCATCCAATGAATGAACCGTAAAGCCTGGTCAAGAAGCCTGTTCGTTCACGACGTGGGATTTTCGAGGGCTCAGGTAAGTAAACCGGGGGGCTGGGGGGCCGGAAAACATCAAATGTTTTTTTACCTTAATGCAAAGAATGCAATAAAACGGAGGTCCACCTTAAAGAGGAAGTAAACCCCCCCCCCCCCAAAAAAAAATGGGGAACAAAAAACTGCAAGAGAAAAGCATAATGAGCTAGTATGCATAGCATACTAGCTTATTATGTGGCACTTACCTGAGATCAAAGCCTCCAAAGTCCTCCTCGTTCCCCTCTGCCCCTGCCGCCATGTCCCCACGCATCTTTTTCCTGTTATCGCTGCTCCGGCCGATGACGTCACTCCCGCGCATGCGCAGAAATACGGCAATAATCGCAATAATCCCAATAATGACATTCACAAAAACGGCACGGTCAGTGCGCCTGCGCCGTTGTCTAACACGTGCATCGGTGACTGTCATTATTGTAAATATGTCCTAAACCGTGCAGGTTTAGGAGATATTTCTTGCACCTATAGGTAAGCCTTAAAGCGGATGGTTCACAAATACAAAAATATTAAAAGCCAGCAGCAACAAATACTGCAGCTGCTGACTTTTAATATTAGGACACTTACCTGTCCTGGAGTCCAGCGCCGTCCGCAGCAGAGGACGAGCAATCGCTCATCACCCTGCTGCTCCCCCCTCCATCCACGGTGAGGGAACCAGGAAGTGAAGCGCTGCGGCTTCACTGCCCGGTTCCCTACGGCGCATGCGCGAGTCGCGCTGCGCCCGCGATTGGCTCCAGCTGTGTGCTGGGAGCCGAGTGTTCCCAGCACACAACGGGCGGGAGACGGGATGTGATGTAATGCCCGTCTTTTGCCCGTGAATGCTGGGCCGGAAGTGGGTGCAGATACGTGTCTATCTGCACCCCCCTCCCCCCTGAAAGGTGTCAATTGTGACACCGGAGGGGGGGAGTGTTCGGATCAGCGGATCTTCACTTTAGGGTGGAGATCCGCTTTAATCTAGGTTTACCTGTAGGTGCAAGTTGTGTGGTTGGACTAGGCAGTCTTCCTAATCTGCTTCTTCCTAGTCTGCGGAGCTGTTCCGTCACTTCCTCCTCTTCGGCAAGCTCCCCCATTGTCTTCTAGGACCTGTGTGTGTCACAGAAGACGACGGGGCCATTCACAAATTGCCGTGCAGCTTGCGCATGTGCAGTAGGAAACGGGCAGTGAAGCTGCAAGGCTCCACTGCCTGTTTCCCTTTAGTTAGGATGGCGGCGCCGGCACCCGATCTGACATCGCGGGCTCGCTGGACAGGTAAGTGACCTTATTAAAAGTCAGCAGCTACAGTGTTTGTAGTTGCTGACTTAAAAAAAAACAAAAAAAAACACGTCTGCTCCAGGACCCTCCTCTTCATCAGGTGCCCATACAGAGATCCGTTTTTCATGGGGGCACCAGTGTAGGCTCGCTCTCGAGTCCTGCTACTGCGCCCATTGACAAGGACAGCGGGACTTGGCCCCACCCCCTGCTCCACGGTCACTGGATTTAAGTGACAGCAGCGGGAGACAATGGCTCCTGCTGATATTAATCTGTTCAATGAGGAGAGTGACAGCGGCTGGAGCTGCTGCACTCGTACACACTGGGCCAACACTAGCATGCATGTTTGTGCAGTGATCGTTCCCATCGACAATTATTACTATTATTATTAGTAACTATTATCAGTACTTTGTCAGATACGTAAATGGCAAATATCTAAAGAACTAAAAATATTGCGGACCTGTCATTTAAAATTCACGTTTTGTTAACATCACCAAATCAGACTATTATTTGGAGTACATTATTACCTTTTTCTTGCTTTGGATCGACTGCAATTTCCAAATTTTCCCACGAGACTCAAAGCCTCGGATATATCACACGTCTTTGGCTATCAGAGGCATTGTGGATGTTTCACATCATTAGTGACTGCAGAGAGTCTATTGTTCTCAGTCACAAAGCTGCTGTCTAGTAGATCTGTATAAAGGTAAGAGGATCAGTAAGTCACAAACCTGTCAAACATAAGCAAGCAGCAGACAGAAACTACTGTATATACAGTGTCTCACAAAAGTGAGTACACCCCTCACATTTTTGTAAATATGTTATTATATCTTTTCCTGTGACAACACTGAAGAAATGACACTTTGCTACAATGTAAGGTAGTGAGTGTACAGCTTGTATAACAGTGTCAATTTGCCATAGGCAAAAATGTGAACAGCGGGCGCCATGCTGGGCGGTCGCTCTTCATTTAGCTGTGTGTTAGGAAAGCGAAGAAATTCGCTTTGCTAACACTGAATCCGCCTCTTAGCCAATCAGGTTGCCGGGTCTGTTACCGGTTACCTGATTGGCTGAAACGTCAGGCGCTGTTATTGGATGCCTGAGAGAGGATGGAAGAAGACATGGAGGACATGCAGGAGACTGCCGCAGACCCACGGTGATATAGTTAATTGGCAGCATCTGAGTAGTGGCAATTGATGGGCACACTGGCAGCATCTGATAGGGCACAGTAGCGGCAATTGATGGGCACACTGGTAGCATCTGATGGGGCACAGTAGCGGCAATTGATGGGCACACTGATAGCTTTTGATGGGCCACAATAGCGGCAATTGATGGGCACACTGGCAGCATCTGATGGGGCACAGTAGCGGCAATTGATGGGCACACAAGCAGCATCTGATGGGGCACAGTAGCGGCAATTGATGGGCACACTGGCAGCATCTGATGGGGCACAGTAGCGGCAATTGATGGGCACACAGGCAGCATCTGATGGGGCACAGTGTCAACAATTGATGGGTACAGTGGCTGCGTTTCATGGCACAGTGGCGGCAATTTATGCGTACAATGGCTGCATTTGATGGGCACAGTGGCGGCAACTTATGGGTACAGTAGCTGTGTTTGGCACAGTAGCTGTGTTTGATGGGCACAGTGGCTGCATTTTATGTTTTTTTTTTTGTCAGTTAGTTTGCCCCCCCCCCCCCCCCAAAAAAAAAATTTGAGCACCAGCCGTCACTGTGCTAGTGTACATGAAGCCTTAATGTTCTGATGCTACTGGACCTGCATAACAGCCAGGCAGCTGGCATTTTCAGAAGGAGATAAGCAGTGGGAGTCCCATGTATTTCATTAAGCCTTGCTTGCTTTTTTCAGAATCACTGCTCAGTGTAGCAACTGGCAAACCTTAGAACAAGAGTCAGCAATCTAAGACGGGCATGCAAAGCCATTACTATTGGCACCCAGAGGATCGATAGCCCCATGTCTACAATTTTAAAGGTTCTTAATAAAAATCTGTTACATATTATCTTGTAGTGTAGCAGACATTCTAAACAAACAACACCTTAGAGATGACTTACAATGGAAATTTGGAAGCCGGCGTGCAGCTGGAATTAACATCTTATAGACCAGGCATAGCACCACTGAGCTGTGGAAGATGGGGATCACACTCTACTACTATTCAGTACACATTCATGGTAAATATGAATATGGTATGTGTGTGTGTGTGCTTATTGGTATAATAGAACCAGTAGTTGTAATAATAATATTAATCACAATAACCACAATAACCACTAAATATTCTTCTGATCTAACTCCACACAGTAATGCAAGGCTTTCTCCCTGGCGTGGAGTGTCGTACTCGCCCCCTCCCTTCGACTACAGGAGAGTCAGGATGGCCACTAACACATAGCTCTTTTCTCTATCTGCAACTAGAGCTTCCTGACTCTCCTGTAGCCCAAGGGAGGGGGCGAGCACGACACTGCACACCAGGGAGAAAGCCTTGCATTACTGTGTGGAGTTACAGCCAGAAGAACAGGATTTCTCAGAAGAAATAAGGACATTTAAAAGCAAAATGGAAGGATGAGGTAAGTGAAGGAGGACTGCACTAAGGTAAAGGAAGCTATTTAGGAAAAAAAAAATGTACCTTTACAACCCCTTTAAGCATAGGTGTGCGCAGGGGGTGTGTCAGGTGTGCCTGGGCACACCCTAATCACCCTGTGCGGGGCAGATTCCGTCTGCCCATATTTCACCAAAGCCCCCCAATGGGCTCCTAAAAAAATTGTAAAAAAACAATAAAAAAACAAAATAATAAAATGCCCAACAGACAAGTCCACTGCCCGACTAACACCTTCTATGTTTTAAAACATTTGGGGTGCACATCCTGATACAATAAGCTGTGCACACCTATGCGGTTAAAGGGGTTGCAAAGGTACATTTTTTTCCCCTAAATAGCTTCCTTTACCTTAGTGCAGTCCTCCTTCACTTTTTTTTTTCTTTTTTTAAGTGTAATTTGTGCGTGAACTCGAGAGAGAGGAGCCGGACTGCAGGAGTTGGGAGTAGGCAGACCCTCCCCCCGGAGGCAATCGCCATCCTTGTTCATGCCCCTGGTGGCAATGGCGGGTGTGAGGGGGGGCCTCCCACTCACCCCGCCCTACCTGCTCCTCTTGGGAGGCCAACTGGGGCCCAACGGGACCCCAATGGGGCAGAGGGACTCCCCCTATGAGGGAGTGAGGGGGCCTAGCCCACCCAGCCAGCCCCGTAGGTCCTTCGCCTCTCTTTTTTTTTTGGAGACCGCATGGCCAAAGTGCGTGTGTTTTTAAACCAATTTCGTGTGCGTGCAAGTGTGGTGGTTTTTGTGGGGGGGGGGGGGGGGGGGGGGGGCGTACAAAGCACAGGCGTACCTTGCATAGCACACCCACCGGGAGCCGGGCTGAGACCACCAAACTCAATTCACATGTAGCCGAGACCGGGATCCGAACCCTTGGCTGCAGAGGTGAACAGCTTGTCAGCGCAGTGCCAATCACGTTGAGCCACCACAGCTGTAGTCCTCCTTCACTTACCTCATCCTTCCAGTTTGCTTTTACATGTCCTTATTTCTTCTGAGAATTCCTCACTTCCTGTTCTTCTGTCTGTTAATTACCACAGTAATGCAAGGCTTTCTCCCTGGTGTGGAGAAAGCCTCTTGAGGGGTGAGGGGGCGAGCAGGCAAGTCAGGACACTCTCTACTTTGCAGATAGAGACGGGAGCTGTGTGTTAGTAGGCATCTGACCCTCCTGCTCGCCCCCTCCCCCCTCAAGAGGTTTTCTCCACACCAGGAAGAAAGCCTTGCATTACTGTGTGGAGTTACAGACAGAAGAACAGGAAGTGAGGATTTCTCTGAAGAAATGAGGACATTTAAAAGCAAAATGGAAGGATGAGGTAAGTGAAGAAGGATTGCACTAAGGTAAAAGAAGCTAGGGAAAAAAAATTGTACCTTTACAACCCCTTTAAGCATAGGTGTGCGCAGGGGGTGTGCCAAGTGTGCCTGGGCACACCCGACCCTAATCACCCTGTGCGGGGCAGGATCCGGGGGGGGGGGGATTATTTTACCTTTACAACCCCATTAAGGTTTAATAATGTTGGGTCTCCTGTCAATTTGCTGTATATTTCAATATAATTCTAGATTGTAAGCTCTGCGCAAACTGTTGGTGCTATATAAATCCTGTATAATAATAATAATAATAATAGCGAGCACTATGCACTCTTTGAATCAACTTTTGTACACTTTACTGTGACATACTTTAATAAAAACATTGAAAAATAAAAAAATAATAATAATTGAGCTAAGCAAAAAAACGATGAGTAATAACTGATACGGCTACAACTACAGTGACACGCTGGTCGTCTAATGCCTGTAAATTGATGTGAAATGGTTGCCCTGGTTTAGCAGATATACCCGGACAGGTGACAGGAATACAGCAAAGCTACATTGTAGTTTCCTACTCTTCTCCATCCATCATACATGTTCCATACAATCTTTACCTTATTCTACGCTCTTCCAGTGTCCCGCCAGCCGCAGGATCCTCTCCGCCTGGCTCTCTAATCCGGGAAAGTTGTCCCAGGAATCACATCACACAGCTTACTTTGAAGCTAATGACAAGCCCAGAGCACACCACACCACACCAAAACCACATGCTTGTAATAATGCTGAGCGCTGCCCAGGAAAAACAAGTACAGCTACAACCTGACTGCTACAAATGATTGGAGTCTCAGCCTCCTCTGCTGACTAACAAGGAAGGGGACGGAGGAGTCTCATCTCCGCCAGCTTCATTTCTGCCTGGAGCTCCATCTAAAACAATCCCAACTTCAAAGAGTTACATTAAAGGCACCTCTCTGTTTTTGTTGCACATTTCAGTCAGGCATAGGGCTTGACAGACAGGGTCGGGTTCTGCAGCAAGATGCAAACATGTTCTGCAGAAAACTTGAAAGTTTGGTCTCCTCTGAACGAGGATTATTGTTATGAGTGGATGCTGGCAAGTTAAAGCCTAATGCCGCGTACACACGGTCGTTTTTTGCGATGAAAAAAAAACGAAGTTTTTTAAAACGTCATTTAAATTGATCGTGTGTGGGCAAAACGTCGTTTTTTGTCTTCAAAAAAACGACCAAAAAAAAATTCCAACATGCTTGAATTTTTTGTGTCGTTTTTCAAAACGTCGATTTTTGTTTCACAAAAAGTCACCGTGTGTAGCAAAAACGTTGTTTAAAACGACGTTTTTCAACCCGCGCATGCCCAGAAGCTAGTTATGAAGCGAGCTTCAATGGAAAAGAGTGGTGAACGTAACCTCGCTTTTTGTGAAAAAAACGATGGTGTGTATGCAACATTGTCTTTGAAAGTGACGTTTCAAAAACGTCGTTTTTTACTTCACAGAAAACGTCGTTTTTTTTCATCACAAAAAATGATCGTGTGTACGCGGCATAACTCCGGGAAACGTGAAAATTCTTCTTAGCAGTGGGATTTGCTCTACTGCTCATTTAAAACTAGGGGGGATAGAAAAAAGGATTTAACCACTTAAAGGGGTTGTAAAGGAAATATTTTTTTTTCATAATAAGCATCCTTTACCTGCAGACATTCCTCTTTTCACTTCCTCATTGTTCGTTTTTGCTCAGAAGTTGCTCTATTTCTTCTCTGTTCTGTTCACTTCCTGCTTGTCTGATTGTTACTCACCACCATGAAGGGAGGCTTTACTGCGGTGGTCAGTGACGTGCTTGCCCCCTCCTGGGAACTACATCTGTGCAGCAGGACGCTCTCTACGTGTTAGGCCGGGTACACACGATTAGTCCATTTGATAAGAACGGTCCGATTGCGCGGTCGTGCGACGTCGTTCCCAAACAAAATTGACGTCCTTTTTTTCCCCACAAATAGAGCTTTCTTTTGGTGGTATTTGATCACCTCTGCGGTTTTTATTTTTTGCACTATAAACAAAAATAGAGCGACTATTTTGAAAAAAAATGCAATATTTTTTACTTTTTGCTATAATAAATATCCCCCAAAAATATATAAATAAAATAGTAGTTTTATGGCATTTTTATTAATATATATTTTTTACTAGTAATGGTGGCGATCAGCGTTTTATTTTGGTACTGCGACATTATGGCAGACACTTCGGACTCTTTTGACACATTTTTGGGACCATTGGCATTTTTATAGCAATCAGTGCTATAAAAATGTATTGATTACTATAAAAATGCCACTGGCAGTAAAAGGGTTAACACTAGGGGGTGGGGAAGGAGTTAAGTATGTTCCCTGGGTGTGTTCTAACTGTAGGGGGGTGGGACTGACTAGGGGAAATGACTGATCCTGTTCATACATTGTATGAACAGAAGATCAGCATTTCTCTCCCTGACAGGTTTAAACACACAGCTCCCGGTCCTCGCTCTGTACCGAGCAATCGCGGGTGCCCGGCGGCGATCGCACCCGCCGGGCACGCCCACAGGACTAGTGGCCGCTTCGAGAGCCGACGTATAGCTACGGGCTCTTGAGCAGGGGAGTCGACCTTCCGCCGTAGAACTGCAGCGGCTGGTCGGCAACCAGTTAATCGTCAACCATGTGAGTTGCTAAATGTTATACCTTCAATAAATGTTACCGTATTTCTACACTTAGAGGCGCCCCTGTTCTCATTTATACTCTGGAGCTCCTGCTGGATTACTATAATCTTTTTATAAACTGAAGGACTTATGAATGAATGGTTTGCAAAACGAATCATTTGAGTTTCCATTATTTGATATACAAGTTCTTTGGACTACAAGTACTGTATGCTTCTAGAACAAATTATGCTCGCAATCCAAGATTTTACTGTACATGTTTTATACTTTTTTTGTGTATTTCTTCAAGTACTTTCTGGTTTCTTGCCTAGGCAAATGACGTCATACATCCTAGGAGTCGTCAGGGTCTTCTCAGCTGAACACATTCTCCTGCCTGCATGAATGACTACATTGATGGAAGACAGGTGCTCATCGGTCTGGCATGCCATTAATACTACTCATGACAATTGGAACCATTCTGACCACTTTCTTTTGAGTTTGTGAATCACCAATCACATTTTTGTACGAGTACCACCATTCATATTCAATACAGTATATGCTCCACTGTCCATGATGTGATTACCATCCCTTTACCATACTCCTTATGCGTTTAATAGGCCATTTCTTCATATTGCTTCCAAGACAAAAAGGTCCTGAAGAAGCTTATGGATGTGAAACGTGTCAACCTCTTGGATAATCAGCAAAGATAATTATGAATTGTGATTGTGAATGGGAATCTCCTTTGTGATTTTAATATTTTAATATTTTGTAACAAAATGTATATTCTTTTATAATTTTCATGTGTTTGAATTTGAAAATGATCTAATTTGTTTACGAGTACCACTATTCATTAGACATGTGCACACTGAAATATTTTGTATCGGAATTTCGTTTTCGTCCGAAAAATACATTTATTTAGTTGCTCCCAAAATTAGTTTTTAATCATTTTGTTTCGTTAAAAAAAGCATTCGTCCAAAAATCCGAATGAATTAAGGTTGAGTCTGTCATTGAAGGCTTATGGTGTCTGTTGAATGTTCTAAGAAGATTCGACGGAGCAGCTAAACTGTACGTCGAATAATACATTTCCGGTAGAATGTTCCGCCTACAAGTTATAGAAGAATTCTAATGTTGTATGACTAGTAATAATTATATTTATAAATTAATATTACTAGTCAACCAACATTCAAATTTTTCTATAGCCTATGGGCCGAACACTTGACTGGAAATGTACAATTGCGGCGTCGTACAGTTTAGCTGCTTGTCAAATCTTCTTAGAACTTTCGACAGACACCATAAGCCTTCAATGACAGACTCGACGTTTGTATGTTTTTCGCTGCTTCGTCGAATCTTTGACGTTCATATCAAATGGTCTACCCAACACTGTCTCTATAATGTCGAATCTTTCCTCTCTATGTAGAATAATCTTGGACTAATAGAGTTAAGGTTAGGCACATTCGACCACAGATTCGATAGACACAGATTGCTATTGTCAGCGTCGAATCTCCTATCGGGATGGAACTGTTGTAGCAACAAAAACTAAAATAAAGCATTTTTTTATGTCAGATCTTTTGGATTTCGGATTCTGTACCTTGGTTTTTATGTGTAGAAACAATAACAAAAATACCCAAAATTCGGACGAAAATGCATTCGGACGAAAACTAATGCACATGTCTACTATTCAAGTCCTATATATACTCCACTGACTAGGCAAGTCACATATTGATACCTGCTATGTGATTATTTGCCATGAGGTTTAGACCATTTCTCTTTGCTGCCAAGATGAAAAGGTCCTGAAGAACCGTTTGAATGTAAAATGTGTCAACCAGTTGGATTATCAGTAAAGATAATTATGAATTGTTTGCATATATGACCTATATTTGCTTAATAGGGAATTTCCCTAGTGGTTTTAAAATTTTTAATGTTTTGTACTAATATGTATATTCTTTAACATTTTCATGTGTTCATCCTCTCAGTACCAATAAAATCGGACAAATGGGAGGGGGGAGGGGGGTTGGGGGATGTTGGAATATTGGGGAACATAGCAATTGGCGACTGTTTGGGTGGCCTATTATGAGAACTTGTCCTGGATGGGATTCAGGTTCCTTTCATAAGTAGAGCTGCCCTTTACCAATATTTTACTTCACATAATAACCCACATCTCATATCCCTTATGATGACTGTTCAACTGACTTAAAATACTGCTATACAAAGTGCTCCTAATCAGGTTTAATGACACTCGTTACATGAATATCACAAATGACATTTTTGCATGCAGTTAAAATTTCCTACTGGCTGGATCTTGGCAGCAACACAGATATTAAGTCCGGGAAATAAAGCCCAAATAATTACGTGAAGTGTTCATATAAGAACATAAATACACTTGTAATGGCCATTAAAATTCCACACAGACTACCATTTGTCCATGAAGGGTGGTCATTAGGTTTGAGTCTGTCCAGACCGAGAAGGTAGGAGGTCTCTATAGTGTATTCTGAAGGTGGATACCAAAGTCACCCTTGTTAAATCAGATGAGGCCTGGAATGTACACTGGGTAATGTCACAGAAAGCAAACACAGGTCTTATCACCGCAAGATAAAGGCCAATGACATTCTACACAGAGCACTGATAAACTTTATGGAACACTTCTGTGAGACTCTACAGAGGTCTTCTGCTGTGTTGTCTACAAGTCAAACAACATAAAGTAAAGCTGGCCATAGAAAAGTAGAACTTCTCTCAAGTATTTTTTACAGAAATTCTGAAAAAAATATGTTCTCCTCAGAGCATTCAATAGTATGGAAAATTCAATAGTATGGACTTAACAAGTTTCATAAAAAAATTTGTTTCATTGCCCCCCTAATGTTTTGAACTTTGCATTCAAATTTAAATTACAATATGAGTTTTTAAAATGAAAGCAACATTCACATGTAGCGTTGGTCTCCAAATGAGTCTAACGCTATTGTAAATTTAGAGGTGTCTAAGCCAGAGCTGTATCCTGGCCTAGGCCAACAAGGCCCAGGCCTAGGGGAGCACTTTGCAGGGGGGCAGCATGAAAAGAGTCCCCGCCGGCTTGCGCTACACTGTTAGGAAAATTAGTCTAGTGCCCCCATAAAGCGGCCGCGCTGCTTCTAATATGCGGGCAGCCGGCAACTGTGGGGGGGGGGGGGGGGGGCTTCCAATTTTGACTGTTTTGTCATCCTGGACCACAAACTTCCTCACTGTGCTATATGTTTCTGCTGCACCATCTACTTAAAGTATAACTATAGGTAACACTTTTACCATCCCTGTCCCATTGCGAAGATTTCCCATCACTTCCTGCTCTATGGGCAACCAGGAAGTAAGAGGAAATCTAAATAAATTAAGGGAATCCATTCCCCCCCCCCCCCCCCCCAGACCCTCAGAACTAGTGTCCTCACTCGAAAATTTCAGGGCGGGTTTTAAACAACACAGGGTGTGGCCGTGACAGGAAGGGTGGGTCATATTTAAATTAGGGGGTGCACAAGTTTAGTCAGGCCTAGGGCAGCACAAAACCTAAATACACCTCTGGTCCAAGCCATAGTTGGGCTCAGACTCTGTTAATTCTATTTAACCACTTGCCGCCCGCCATACAGCAAAATGATGGCGGCAAAGTGGTTTCAATATCCTGACTGGACGTCTTCAGGATATTGAGCCGCTGCACGCCCCCGGGGGCGCGCATCGCGGCAATCATTGTTGCGGGGTGTCGGCTGTCATGATCACGGCTGATCACGATGTAAACAGGAAAAGTCGGTAATCGGCTTTTCCTCACTCGCGTCTGTTAGAAGTGAGTAGAGCAGAGCCGATCAGCTGCTCCTCTGACAGTGGGGTTTGTGCTGATCGATTATCAGAGCAGCCCCCCCCCCGAGGATGCCCACACTGGACCACCAGGGATGCCACTAGACCACCAAGGATGCCCACCACAGGTATGCCACCCTAGACCTCTAGGGATGACAATCAGAAATGAATAATGGATGCCAATCAGTGCCCACAATGGATGTCAATCAGTGCCCACAATGGGCATCACTGATTGGCAGGCATTATTGTTTGGCACTGATTGGCATCCATTAGTACAACACATTACAGTACATTAGTTACACCTATCAGTGCCCATCTATGCCCATCCGTGCTACCTATCAGTGCCCATCCATGCCCATCTGTGCCGCCTATCAGTGCCCATCCATGCTGCCTACCAGTGCCCATCCTTGTCACCTATCAGTGCCTATCCATGCCGCCTATTAGTGCCCATCTGTGCCGCTTATCAGTGCCCATCTGTGCCGCCTATCAGTGCCACCTATCAGTGTCCATTAGTGCCCATCATCAGTGCCCATCAATGCCACCTCATCAGTGCCACCTCATTGGTGCCACCTCATCGGTGCCCATCAGTGCCGCCTTATCAGTGCCCGTCAGTGCAGTACCATCAGTGCCCAACAGTGAAAGAGAAAACATACTTATTTACAATGTTTTGTAACCGAAACAAAAAAAAACTTTTTATCAAAATCTTCAGTCTTTTTTTTGCAGAAAATAAAAATCGCAGAGGTGATCAAATACCATCAAAATAAATCTCTATTTGTGGGAACAAAATTATAGAAATGTAGTTTGGGTATAGTTTAGCATTACTGCGCAATTGTCATTCAAAGTGCAACAGCGCTGAGAATTGGTCTGGGCAGGAAGGTGTATAAGTGCCCTGTATGGAAGTGGTTAAATTGGCTATGGCTGTGGTTGTGCTCGGTAGAGTTTTTTTTCCTTTGTTGCCTGTAGGTGGCGTTACCACTTCAGGCTCATGTTGGAACTAGGGCAAACCAAAATGTGTTAGGTGACCCTTCTCGGCAACAGCCCAGTGGGAGTGGTGCCCCGCTGTGCATGCTGGGAAGGGGTACTTAAGAGGCAGACACCGTTTTTCGGGGGGTCCTTCGCCTTGTGGCCCTCCTGGCGCGAGGTGGGTGTTGTGTGATTTCAGACTTGGGACCACGCTGGTCTGAGACTGTGTTCCTATCAAGTAGGCCCGGCTATGCTGGCTGGGGCCTATGGTTCTACAGGGGATCCCAAGCTGTCCATCTAAGTTTAGGAAGCTTCTTAGCGAAGGAAACCTGCCCTGGAGGAGACAAGCAAGGCAAGCTGATGTCTCGGGATAGGCCTGGTAACCTTGTTAAGGAAAAGGGATCTGCTATGCAAGTTGTCTTACAGTCCGCTGGATTAGCTTAAAGGCTCTTTGGCTAAATGGCAAAAAGTTTGGGACTTTAAATACTGTGGCAAGGATTCCTGACTATCCATTCTGTGTTCTCATACGGTCTGTGGCAGAGACTGTTTCTATACTGTCTGTACATCATCCCGGCTGCTAGGCCATGTGAGAGGGGTCTATCCGGGTGAGCAATACCCACTCAGGAGTGAGTGGTGAATACTGGAACTTTGAATACTTTTTGGTGCCTTTTGTACCGCGTACCTGAACCTTCCCCTTCTCGCTATACTCTCTGCTTCTTTCACAAGTTTATGCAGCAAAAAAAAAAAATTGAACAGTTGAAGGTTTTACATCTTGTGTGGACATTGCATTTACTAAAGACTTTCTTCCCTAGACAATGAACTCGGAGGTAACGTGCAAAACCCAATTGAAACCAGCAGATCCTTCGGGGGTAGTGCTACACACAGTTACAACATCGTACTTTTGGAAAGAAAAATCTATCCTTCTCAATTGATTTTCCTCATCACTGTCATCAAAAATTTGACTCCTATAACTATTAATGAATTGAACAATCTTTTTTGAGCAAGTGTTTAAACATTAACACAACGTTTGGACAATATAACACAAGCTTGAAAAGCAAGAATTTGAAAAACTAGAAATTACAGGTTGAAATGGGACAGTGGCTGCATTTGATGATACAGTGGCTGTGCTTGAATGGCATAGTGGCTGCATTTGAATGGCATAGTGGCTGCATTTGAATGGCACAGTGGCTGCATTTGAATGGCATAGTGGCTGCATTTGAATGGCATAGTGGCTGCATTTGAATGGCACAGTGGCTGCATTTGAATGGCATAGTGGCTGCATTTGAATGGCATAGTGGCTGCATTTGAATGGCACAGTGGCTGCATTTGAATGGCACAGTGGCTGCATTTGAATGGCACAGTGGCTGCATTTGAATGGCACAGTGGCTGCATTTGAATGGCACAGTGGCTGCATTTGAATGGCATAGTGGCTGCATTTGAATGGCATAGTGGCTGCATTTGAATGGCATAGTGGCTGCATTTGAATGGCATAGTGGCTGCGTTTGAATGGCATAGTGGCTGCATTTGAATGGCATAGTGGCTGCATTTGAATGGCATAGTGGCTGCATTTGAATGGCATAGTGGCTGCGTTTGAATGGCATAGTGGCTGTGTTTGAATGGATCCTAAGACCCGATTGGCTGAGAGGAGAAGTGACCGCGAGGAGGAGACGCAGGGGTAAGCCGCCGAGGAGGAGATGTATAAGTTGCTCTTATTGATCCAGGTAATGGCATAGCTAGTAGTATGCTGGAGCATGTTCCTGACAATCATTAGGATTAAGGAATTGGCTTAGATAAGCTGGAAACCACTTTGATATTACAGAAAAATTGCAGTTGTATGTAACTACTAATAGCTACAGCAGGCATGTCCAAAGTCCGGCCCGGGAGACAATTGCAGCCCCCGTCCCAGTTTAATGTGGCCCCTCTGGTAATTTGGATATATACTGTATTGATGGCACTGCCTCGGAGGGGACAGGGAGTAGGAACGAGTGCTGTCAAATTACATTAAGGAGAATCTCCTGTTTACTCTGCGGCATCTGTAATAGGAAGTCCTGTCTCCTGGGCTGTCATTGGACTCCTCCTCTGTCTATCATAGGAGGCGGGACATTTTATTAAAGAGGCTACTATGTAAACAGGAGATTCTCCTGTATGTAATCTGTTGGCGCTCGTCCTGCCCCCCCCCCCCCGAGGCTGCAAATGGGCATTGATCAGGCTGCATTCATGGCAATGGAGAGGCTGCGGATGGGAACTGATTGGGCTGCATTAATGGGCAATGACCCTTATTTTGCTTCACAGTTCTTTATTAAAAAAAACTTCCCTGAAACTTCCCAACGCCCAAGCTCATCTCTTCCCCACACACAGCCACAAAGGCAAGAGACTTCTTGTTTGGCAGTGTATTAGTACACTTAGACCAAATTTTAATAGTTCAATGAATGTCAGCAAAATGATCGGCCCTCACACATGTTCACTTCATCAAATCTGGGCCTCTTTGAAAAAAGTTTGGACACCCCTGAGCTACAGTATCTCACAAAAGTGAGCACACCCCTCACATTTTTGTAAATATTTTATTCTATCTTTTCACGTGACACTGAAGAAATTTGCTACAATGTAAAGTAGTGAGTGTACAGCTTGTATAACAGTTTAAATTTACTGCCCCCTCAAAATAACTTAAAGCGGAGCTCCAGCCGCGAATTTTTTTTTTAAAGTCAGCAGCTACTAACAGTGTAGCTGCTGACTTTAAATAAGGACACTTACCTGTCCTAGGCACCCACGCTGATGGCCCCCCCGATGCCGGTCCCACGATCGCTCCGAGTCCCGCGCCGCCATTCACACTATGGGAAACAGGCAGTGAAGCCGTACGGCTTCACTGCCCGTTTCCTACTGTGCCTGCGCGAGTCTCACGCTGGCTTGTGAATGGGCGGCTGCTCTCTGAGAACACACACAGTTCCCAGAAAGCAGCGCGCCCCATTCACAAGGAGAAGGACAAGAAGAAATCAAACCGCGGTGCAGGTGAGGCAGATTACGGACTTCCGCATAGCAACAGCTATTTCGGGTGAGTATTTTTTTTTTTTTCAGGTTTTTTTTTTTATTATTTTTTTAAACAACATGGCAAAATGTTGTTTTCCTGGGTGGAGCTCCGCTTTAACACACAGCCATTAATGTCTAAACAGCTGGCAGCAAAAGTGAGTACACCGCCAAGTGAAAATGTATAGTAAGCGTTAGTGTTACAAGGTCTCAGGTGTGAATGGGGGGCAGGTGTGTTAAATTTGGTGTTATCCCTCTCACTCTCTCATACTGGTCACTGAAAGTTCAACATGGCACCTCATGGCAAAGAACTCTCAGAGGATCTAAACAAAGAATTGTTGCTTTACATAAAGATGACATAGGTTATGAGAAGATTGCCAAGACCCTGAAACTGAACTGTACGGTAGCCAGGACCATACAGTGGTTTAACAGGACAGGTTCCACTCAGGACAAGCTTCACCATGGTCTACCAAAGAAGTTGAGTGCACGTGCTTGGCATCAAATCCAGAGGTTGTCTTTGGGAAATAGACATACGAGTGCCGCCAGCATTGCTGCAGAGGTTGAAGGGGTGGGGGGTCAGCCTATCAGTGCGCAGACCATACGCTGCACACTGCACCAAATTGGTCTGGATGGCTGTCATCCCAGAAGGAAGCATCTTCTAAAGATAATGCACAAGAAAGCCCGCAAACAGTTTTCTAAAGACAAGCAGACTAAGGACATGGATTACTGAAACCATGTCCTGTGGTCTGATGAGACCAAGAGAAATGTATTTGGTTCCGATGGTGTCAGGCGTGTGTGGCGGCAACCAGGTGAGGAGTACAAAGACAAGTGTGTTTTCCCTACAAGGCTGTGTGTTGAGTTATTTTGAGGGGACAGTAAATTTAAACTGTTATACAAGCTGTACACTCACTACTTTACATTGTAGCAAAGTGTAATTTCTTCAGTGTTGTCACATGAAAAGATAGAATAAAATATTTACAAAAATGTAAGGGGTGTACTCACTTTTGTGAGATACTGTGAATCATGTACAAGGGAAAATTTTCCAGGACTTAGGCGTTATTATAGACCTGATTCATGGATTCCTTTGCCTCAACTACTATATTTATGCAGTGTGGTTCATTCCTTGAAGTGATTATGTGTAAAGATCGGCACATTCCTTAGTGCTGTTTCAAAACATAATAAGGATGTTTTGGGTTTATACATTTATACTTAATATTTCAAAATTGTAGCTTGAAAAAATGTTCAGAACAATTTTTCTAATGATCTTATGCTGTCACGTGTGTCCAGGGGTCATTTAAATGTTAAAGTGTATCGAAAAAAAAACTAAGGATCAGTAAAGTAAAGTAAAGTAAAATGCGATATGGTAACCTGGAGGCATTCTGTGCACAGATGGTGTACAGAACTCTCCTCAGAAAGAAATGTAATTTCCTGCTTGTGTGATTGGTTCACTGATTTTCCTACAAGTTTACACTAAGGTGCAGGTCAGATTTTGGGAATTCCCTTGCAACAACATTTTTTGGTGAGATACTCCCAGAGGGAAATCACATTTAAGGGCCTGCCACTTTCCTCATTAGAGCCCTACGAGTGTAAATCTGCTTTCCCCTCAAAATTACTCACAGCTATTAATGTCTAAAGCGCTGGCAACAAAAGTACACCCCTACACCTCCCAACATTTTGATGGGAATGAGGGACTGTAACGGAACTCCAAATGGGACAGGGGTTAACGCCGTTTAAGATATTCCATTCCGAACCCAAGATAGCTTATCGACACTCCACAATCCGGCGACACGACCCATACAGATTTCCCCCCAGAAACAAGATACAGCTCTGTTCTCTAGTTCAACAGGAATACACCATCTTTATTGAGAAGGCAGGCTCTTTTATTCAGTCAGCAACCAAATATGAACAATGACACACTCCACCCACAACATCATACAATGGTTACTAACGAGCCTCCAATACACATCTTTTAGTCAGACATCTGACCTTTAGACTGTGCTAACTCACAATCCCCATTTATCAATAGAAAGTCACACAATACAGTGTAAATTAGCATAACACAGGGAAAGGTTCTTAGGAGCCATCCTAAGGTTCATTTACATCACAGTAGCAGACTTAATTACCACAGCAAGCTTAATAGCAGGGATGAGCCGAACACCCCCCTGTTCGGTTCGCACCAGAACTTGCGAACAAACCAAATGTTCGTGTGAACTTTAGAACCCCGTTAAAGTCTATGGGACTCGAACATTTGAAATCTAAAGTGTTAATTTTAAAGGATAATATGCAAGTTATTGTCCTAAAAAGTGTTTGGGGACCTGGGTCCTGTCCCAGGGGACATGTATCAATGCAAAAAAAAAAGCAGTGAATTTAATAATGCTAAAAGTGAAACAATAAAAGTGTGATATTACTTTAAATTTCGTACCTAAGGGGGGGTGTAAAGTCAGCATGTGAAAAAGCGCATGTTTCCCGTACTTCGTCCCTGCACAAAGTGTCATTTCTGAAGGAAAAAAAGTCATTTAAAACCGGCTTTGCGGCTATAATGAATTGTCGGCTCTGGCAATTCAGAGAGGATTCATTCATGAAAAAAAAAAAAAAAGCGTGGGGGTCCCCCCAAATTCCATTAACAGGCCCTTCAGGTCTGATATGGATATTAAGGGGAACCCCGCCGTCAATTAAAAAAAAAAATAACGTGGGGTTCCCCCCAAATATCCATACCAGACCCTTCAGGTCTGGTGTAGATTTTAAGGGGAATTCCACCCCAAATTTAAAAAAAAAATGGCGTGGAGTTCCCCCAAAAATCCACACCAGACCCTTATCCGAGCACGTTAACCTGGCCGGCCGCAGAAAAGAGGGGGGGACAGAGTGCGGCCCCCCCCTCTCCTGAACCGCACCAGGCCACATGCCCTCAACATAGGAAGGATGTCCCCATGTTGATGGGGTCAAGGGCCTCATCCCCACAACCCTGGCCGGTAGTTGTGGGGGTCTGCGGGCGGGGGGCTTTTCTGTCATTTCTGAAAGAAATGCCACCAGGTACATGACATTCAACCACTATTTTGTTTTCTACGGTCTGTCCTTTCAAAAATATATAATATTGTGAGGGTTCTAATCTTCAGGCTTTAAAGGAGTTGTAAAGGAAAAAAATGTTTTGCCTAAAAATTTATGTCTGCAAGGTAGACAGACAAAATAGTGTAATGATTCTGTTAAAAAACGAGTAAATACCTATTAAATTCCTTCATCTATATCACCTCCAGCATTTTAGTTTCTGTTCTCTCATTCACTTCCTGGTTTGCGGCGCTCGTTCATGTAAGAAGTCTCTAACACGTAGAGAGCATGCTGCCGCACAGATGTAGTTCCCAGGAGGGGGCGAGCAGGTCACTGACCACCGCAGTAAAGCCTCCCTTCACGGTGGTGAGTAACAATCAGACAAGCAGGAAGTGAACAGAACAGAGAAGAAATAGAGCAGCTTCTGAGCAAAAATTAACAATGAGGTAGTGAAGAGGAATGTCTGCAGGTAAAGGATGCTTATTATGAAAAAAAAGAAATTTCCTTTACAGCCCCTTTAAATAATTTTTAAATGTGTGCAAAAAAAATAAAAAAAATTGCCCTGGCAGTGAAATGATCAAAAGGGTGCTGCAAACGACTCCCAACTGGTCATGGTGGACAACATGGATCAAACAGGTCTCCAGCTCATAACACGCCCATTTCAGTGTTCTTGAATTGTTCTTGTTTGATGACACAGAAAAGCAAAATTTTGGGACCACACAGGGACAATTCCACAAGCCTAAAGCTTCATACACACGATCGGATTTCCATCGGACAAAGCCATGGAATTTTGTTCGAAGGGCGTGGGCCATGTACGTGTTCTGCAAACAAACAGCAAAACTTTGTCAGGCAACATATACAAAAATACATGTTTTTTTCTGCTCTTTAGCGCCACCCTTTTGGCAACTTCTGCTAATGTGCTATGGTTAGCATTGCTTCTGAGCATGCGTGTTTGTACTTTGGATTGTTTTGCGATGGATAATCTGACATCACACATTTGTCGTCAGAAATTTTTAAAGCATGCTATCCTGCATTTGTTGTTGGAAATTCCAAGCGGCGGTCCAAGTGGAAGCCCCCTTTAAATCCCAATATACATTTAAAACAACATCTTATAGACACATGGCTTGTTCTGAAATGCTCTAGTGACTTTCTTTTAACGCACATCATCCCCTCAGGATTACTTTTATACTCGATATGCGCAGTTTCCTAAATACAGACAAGAAATAAAAATATTTGCCTTCAGACTTGAACTGCCATGAAATTCTGTCTCCTGAAAGAAATCTGCAGGAGATGAAAGGGAAAGTTTCCGCAGTAATAACACTGACGATGCTTGAGAAGCGGATTCTATTCACATCACAAGACTTTAATTAAACAAGCGTGCATTTTATCAGTGCGGTTTCCTTAGTCTGCGCTTCTCATTCAGGGAATTCTATTTCACTAAAACAAGTCTGTTTAATACAGAGAAGTTCCAGGGGGAAGCTGCCGTCGCCATTCTGAGCCTTAAAGATGACTTTGTGTCATCTATCATACCTTACTCATAAAATACAAATGGATTATCATGTTTAAATAAATCAGCGATAGACGTGTTTATAGAGCACTGGACCCATAAAAGGAGGGGTAAAGATTCATTCACACCGAATATGCTGGGGGGGGGGGGGGGGGGTGGAATGGTTTGAGAGCGGATTCCCAATGCATGGCAGGCAAAAAAAAAAAACATGGTTTCCGATAACCACTTCACCTCTGGAAGATTTACCCCCCTTCCTGACCAGGCCATTTTTTGCGATACGGCATTGCGGTTTGTTAACTGACAATTGCACAGTCATGTGACGCTGTACCGAAATACATTTTTTTCCCCACAAATAGAGCTTTATTTTGGTGGTATTTGATCCCCTCTGCATTTTATTTTTATTTTTATTGTACTATTATGCCGCGTACATACGATTGGATTTCTGATGGAATAAAATCTGATGGAATTTTTCGTTGAAATTCCGATGAAGCTGACTTTTATCAGTCTTGCCTACACACTATCAGACTAAATCAGACTATCAGACTATCAGACTAAATGCCAAAACGCGGTGACGTAAAACACTACAACGAGCCGAAAAAAATGAAGGTCAATGCTTCCGAGCATGCGTCGACTATGGGTTTTTTTTTCGTCGGAAAAAATTAAAACATGTTCTATTTTTTTACACTGATGGAAAAAAGTCTGAAGTCCATTGTACTTATAGAATGACAATCTTCCTTGTTTATATAGGCAGTGTACCGAACGATCAGTGGTTGCCGGCGGACATTGGGTCTGTGGGACCCGCTGATCAGCTCCCACTGTGTAAAATCACAGCAGGAGCGAGCTACCGGTGGTGCGCGCTTGTGCCTAAAACACGGAAGTGCAGAATCATATATATATATACCGTATTTATCGGCGTATACCGCGCACTTTTTTGCCCTGAAAATCAGGGCAAAATCGTGGGTGCGCGATATACGCCAATACCCGCTTTCCCACGCCGAGTTTGAATACTGCGCCAGCATATACCGAGCGCAGTACACTTGTGTATAGTCGGGCAGGCTCGGCTCCTCTCGCGCTCACGTCCTGGACGTACAGGACGTGAGCGCGAGAGTAGCCGAGCCTGCCCTACTATACACGAGTGTACTGCGCTCGGTATATGCCGGCGCAGTATTCAAACTCGGCGCGGGAAAGACGCCGCAGAAGGACGCCGGACCCGACGAAGAGGACACCCGAAGCCGCAGACGGACGCCGGACCCGACGAAGAGGACACCCGAAGCCGCAGACGAACGCCGGACCCGACGAAGAGGACACCCGAAGCCGCAGACGGACGCCGGACCCGACAAAGCCACGGATGGACGCCGCGCAAGACACCAAAACTGTAAGTACAAAAATATTTTTTCCACAGGAATGTGGGTCCACTTTAGGGGTGCGCGCTATACGCTGGAGCGCGCAATACCCCAATAAATACGGTGTATATATATATATATATGTGTAGCGCTCATCCCCAAAGGAGCCGCTGCTTATTGTTTGGAATCGGCGTATAAAGTTACCTTGTAGTGTGTCTAGGGGTAGTAGCAGTAAGTAGTAGCAGTGAGCGAATGTCCAGTCATCGGATGGGTTTTCAAATACTTTATTCCAAGGCCCAACAACGGCCAACATTAACAGGAGATAGGAAAGGTTGATGAAGCAATAGAGAACAGTGCGGTATCAGGCCTGGATAAGTAGTAGAGCAGTCCTGCTCTCAATAGTAGTAGATACAGTTCGTCGCCACTCTCGCCAGAGTGGGTGAAGTGTCTCCGGACAGACCCTTGTTATAAGTCTGGCAGCCGAAGTGTCGCTTTTAAATGGCTGGGAGGAACAGGTCTCTATTACAGACCTGGCTCGGGCCTCTGCCACAGGCCTAGTACTTTAGTGCTCAAGAGAACAATTCGGATTGAGCGAATCCTCCCAGTAAATGCAATGAAAGGGGTCACCGCTTGACAGCTGACATGTACCTGTCAATCACTGTGACCAGATCCCTGATGGATCGTTCAAGCCCTTTTGGATAACATGCCTCCGGGTTCTCCTCAAGCCGATCCCCCACCGAACGGCATACAGCCTGGGATCTTCTCAGTAAGGTGTAAGCCGTGTACTGAGGTGGGCTCTCCAGGATACAGCGAAGTCACGAACGAGGAAAACAACTTTGACACCAGCTTTTGTGTAACAGGTCTATTCTTTTATGAACACAAAATATAAGGTACATACACCCAGCCGTAGCTGGGAACCCCTGTGCTATACAGCAAGATGCTCCCGGGTTGGATACCAAGGAATTTGCCTATTGGCGGACACAAAGGACTGTCCACCTGTACCTGTTATTACCCTATAAGAAACGATTGAGAAATACTTAGTTTAGGGGTCCTCTGCGGTACAGCACAGCAGCTCACAACCTTATCACCTCTATACAATATGTACCCCCTTTCTCAGTATTAGTAAATGATAGTAGTACTGCAAGGCCTTGCAACAAGAATAGTCTATCTTTGATCTTCTTTCTTCTGCCAGCAATTGATTAAGTAAAGATTATAATCCAGGGGTTCTTCTGGTTAAACAAATAGAGTGAGGCACCATAAACTGTTGTTTCCTTTTATGACTGGTGTCTGTGCACTCTTTCCTATCAGCACACCTTCCACTGGCAGTCACTACGCAACCGCTTCAGGCTTGAGGCCTAAGCACATGTAGCTCTATCAGCTGAACTGTTTCGTGGGACTACAGGTCCCAGTAACTCTCTAGAGGCAGTCTAGTAAGTAACAATCACTACAAAGTTCCGGGCAAAAAGCCCTCTCACCAAACCAGGCCTGGGAACTTGTGGATCTCTGCTCCGGCGATCTCGGTCCTGCTTCCAAGTAGTACAGCCGCACTGCTACGTTCCGCAAAACAAACCAAACCATCACTCAGCTTCGTCACACTCCTTCTTCCAGCACACTGTGGTAAGTCGAACACCGATGGTTGTTCTGCTCTGTACGAGGTAGGCCTTGCTCTGTGCACACCTCCACAGATCTCTACAGTCAGATCATGCACCCAGCATCAGAGAGCTAGAAAATGGCTGCTCAGCCTTTTATACCCTCACCCAGCATGCAGTTTGGCCCTGAGAGTTCAAGGGTAACTTGTTAAGATAACACCTCCCATTAATCTTAAATTGACAGAAATAATCAAGTCCATTCCACATTTCAACCACTAGATGGTGTCAAACACCTATTTACAACAGCAGTGATAGAACAACATTAATCTGGCTTCACAATCTCACATGCCACCCCACTAGAGGTTGTCGTCCTCGGCAACTTTCCCCATATAAACTCATCCTGGGCATAGCGCTGTGGGGGCACACCAGCATTGGGCCTGGTTGACCTTTTTAAAGAAAGGGACTCAGAAGTACTGGGGACATTAGGCATATCCGTCAGGGGAGGAGCTACTACTGGTTCAGTGCTCTCTCTGGGTGGCAAACCTGCCTCAGTCGAGGCCTCGTTGGGTACCTGGGCAGGAAAAACCCACCATTTCTCGTCCTCCTCCTCCTCCTCCTCCTCTGTACTCTGAGCGTGAGAAGGAATCTCCTCCACACACACTGGTCCGTCAAAATTACAACGTCTTAGCATATTACGGTGCAAGTTTCGGGAGGGCCCTCCAGTCCCCACTGGCTCTACCTCATAGACTGGAATGGCAGGGTCTACCCTCCCTTTTACAATGTATGGGACTGCCTCCCACCGCCCATCCAACTTCCCAGATGGCCGTTTGGCTTTGACCATCACTCGATCACCCGGGGCATACCCATCCCTCTGTACTGGTCTCGGGTTGGGGTGTACCACTTGCCCCAGTCGCTCCCCTACAACCTTGTGGATAGTTCTCAGCCGGCGGCGGTGTTCTTGCACCCAAGCGGTGGTACCTCTTGGTGGGGGCTCCACCGGATTGGGCATGTGGAGGTCTTCAATCTCCCGTCCAGCTCTCCCAAACATAAGCATATGGGGAGAGTATCCAGTGGTACTGTGTACCCTGTTGTTATAGGCCCACATTAGTTCGGGTAGATATTTGGGCCACTGGGCCTTTTGGCTATCTTCCAGAGTCCGCAGCATCTGGAGCAATGTGCGGTTAAAGCGTTCGCACGCCCCGTTTCCTTGAGGATGATACGGGGTGGTGCGGGAGCGTTCGATCCCATACAGCTGATACAGTTCATGCATTAGAGTACCCTGGAAACACGCTCCCTGGTCTGAATGTATTCTCTGTGGGCAACCGAACACCTGAATAAAGTGTTTGCAGACCGCTTCAGCGGCTGACTCTGCTGTCTGGTCTCTGGTGGGTACAGCCACCGCATACTTGGTAAAGTGATCTGTCATGACTAGACAGTATGAGTGTCCCGAGGTAGAATATCCAATCTGCACATAATCAATCATCAGAAGCCGAAACTTGATGCGGTATTGGTACTTAGAAAGGCGAGCCATCCACCTCTGTTCAAGCGCACCGAGTTTGGCATTCTCCAGATGTGCTAACGGGTTGTTGTCCGTCATCACGGTCACCTCTGCACCGGTCAGGTATTCTGCGAATCTTTCGGTCATGGCCCACACCAGCGCCAGTAATTCCAATTTAAAGGAGCTGTAGTTGTCGGGGTTGCGCTCTGATTCCCTCAGAGACCGGCTGCCATAGGCAATGACCCTCTCACGTCCATCCTGGACTTGGGATAACACGGCCCCCAGACCATGTAGACTTCCGTCAGTGTACAACAGGAATGGGGTGTCGAACTGTGCATAAGCTAGAATTGGGGCTCTGATTAGCGCCTCCTTCACTGCTTCAAAGGCCTCTTGTTGTCTGGATCCCCACTCAATGGGACGATTCTTCGGGCCCCCCTTTGTGCCCCTTAATAATTTGTTTAACGGGCCCACCAGATGTGCAAATTTGGGTATGAACCTTCGGTAATAAATGGCCAATCCCACGAATGCCCGCACCTCTCTCAGTGTCCGCGGTTGGGGCCACTTCTGGACGGCCTCGACCTTACTGGGGGCCGGCTTTACCCCCTCCTGGGTGACTACATGTCCCAAATAGTCGATCTGCTGCCGAAACAGTTGGCACTTCTTGGGCTTGATCTTGAGCCCATGGTCTCGTAGCCGTCCTAGGACCTGTCGCAGCTTCTGGAGGTGGTCTTCAAAAGAGGCCCCAAACACTACTATGTCGTCCAGGTATATCAATACCGATTCGAAGTTGAGATCCCCCAGGCAGTGCTCCATCAGCCGCTGGAATGTTCCTGGGGCATTGGACAGGCCAAATGGCATCCGGTTAAATTCGTAGAGTCCCATAGGTAGAATGAAAGCAGTCTTCGCTTTGTCCTTCTCAGCCATCGGTACTTGCCAATATCCACTGGCCAGGTCAAGAGTAGAGAAGAATTTTGCATGGCTCAGGGCTGACAACGACTCCTCAATACGTGGAAGTGGGTAAGCATCTCGGACGGTCTGAGCATTCAGCTTCCGATAATCGACGCAGAACCGGAGACTCCCATCTTTCTTCCGCACCAAGACTACTGGAGCTGCCCAGGGACTTTGACTCTCTTGGATCACCCTGTTTTCCAACATGCTGGCTACCATATCCTTCACCTCCTGGTACATTTTAGGTGGGATTTGTCGGTAACGTTCCCTGATTGGTGCCGCATCGCCAGTGGGGATTTCGTGTTCAATGGCGGAAGCGCACCCGAAGTCCTCATCGTGTCGCGAAAATGCCTCTTGAAATTCCCAGAGGGTGTCTTCCAACAACTTTTGTCGTCCGGGAGTCAGAGTCTTACAATCCACCCCCATTCAGTCCATGATCACTCGACCATTCCACTCCTTCGTCGGGGCCTCCCTTTGTTGAGCCTCTATAGCATAGGTCCAGGCTGATCTCCCATCAGGCTGTAGCATGAAACTCCGTCGTCGAGAGACATCTCCTTCGGACACAAAGACTTTGGCCAGCAGAGTGTTTCCGGGAATGGTCAGCTCACCGTCTTCAACATTGAGGCAGCGTACAGGCACACACCCATCTTTCACAATGGCGAGGGCCCGGGCTACCAGTGGGCGAGTCTGTGTTTCCTCTTGATAAGAGGGCTCAATCAGGACCTCCAGTCCGTTCAATCGTCGTCCAGCTCTTGTCGAGGTAGAATCTTCACCGGGGTCCTCCGCGGCACCTTCACATCTCCAATGGGCCGACCGGACATGTTACTCTTCTGCAGACTACAGCTCCTCACCATCTGTTGTAAAACTTTCTGGGTCGGCCGGTGTGTGGTGGCCCGTTGCCAATACTTCGGCCCTTCTTTGGCATAGAGTTGATGTTCTAGATCCCTCAATACATTCATACCTAGGGTCACGTCCATTCCTTTTCGAGACGGATGGTCCACCAGCACGACCCCCTTCTTGCCAATGTCTTGCCCAAACAATCGGACCCGCATCCATACTATCCCTCGGACGTCCATCTCTCGGTTATCAGCAGCAGTCAGCCTGATGACGCTCCCGTCTTCGGGCTCCATCATATGCCGGAAGTACCTTTCAAAGAATTCCAGGGGCATAAGGGTACACTCTGACCCTGTATCAACTAAGCAGCGTACCTTCTGGCCTTCCAATTCGGCTTCCATAACGGGGCTGCTGGCATACAAGTCATGTCCCTCACGCATAGGGCCTAGCTTCTGATGTACTGCCGCAGTACGCCCAGCTACTGCGGCAGTCGGAAGTTTAACGCCGGCTCGGACTTCATTTGTTCTGGGCACTCTCTGGCTATATGGCCGTACTGTCGACAAACCCAACAGAGGGGTCCTCTTTTGATGTGCCCCCGCACCTAAGTTATCCTGGATGGAGTGGTGTGGTGTACTGGGTTCATTTCCTGGGGCCGGGGCGATCCTGACTTTATCTGGGACACTTCCAGCCGGAGTTCTTTCAATTCTGCTCGCAGGGCGTGGACCGTATCCTTTAAGGAGTCAGAGTCTTTAGATGCAGACTGACATTCCATAGCTGGGGTGCTACTCACTACTCTTGCCATCACAGGCATGTGCTCTTCTTCTCTCTCCACGGCGGCTAGGTAGACGCTGTAAAATGTCACGTCGGCCGCCGTCCGGGTCATCTCTTGCAGCTTGTCCTGTAAGCACTTGTTAGAGAGCCCTACTATGAACTGATCTCTTAATAGCTGATCTACCTCCCGGAAGGCTCCCATGGCCTCAGGGTCCCGCCGCTGTATTTCATTGAGTGTCTCCTGTAGGGCATTAGAGTACTGCATCAGGGTCTCACCCTCTTTTTGTGGTCGGTTGAAGAAGTGGCTTCGCAGCTGCACTACTTTAGCATGGCCTCCTAGTGCTCTCTCCAGCAGGGAGAGTATTTTCTCTAGGGTGTCCCTCTCGGTTTCGGGTCTTACCATCACTGCCCGTCTGATGTCACCCTCGAGAGCTCCCAACGCAACCTCTGCCTGCAGTTCAGGGGTCAGGTTACACATTCTAACTGCACTCCGCACCCTTTCAGTCCAGTCCTGCAACGTCATGTTTTGGCCGTCATACTTTGGCAGATGACGCAGCAGCGCCCCTACGGGGATGTATCCTACTGGGGCGGGCATGGCATTAGGGGCAAGCTGGCCTTGTGCTGCGTTCCCCTCCATAACGGTCGCTGTATCCTGCCGACTACGCCAAGTTGTAAGCCGTGTACTGAGGTGGGCTCTCCAGGATACAGCGAAGTCACGAACGAGGAAAACAACTTTGACACCAGCTTTTGTGTAACAGGTCTATTCTTTTACTGTAGAAAATGTTAAACCAACGACCCCACAATGAACACAAAATATAAGGTACATACACCCAGCCGTAGCTGGGAACCCCTGTGCTGTACAGCAAGATGCTCCCGGGTTGGATACCAAGGAATTTGCCTATTGGCGGACACAAAGGACTGTCCACCCGTACCTGTTATTACCCTATAAGAAACAATTGAGAAATACTTAGTTTAGGGGTCCTCTGCGGTACAGCACAGCAGCTCACAACCTTATCACCTCTATACAATATGTACCCCCTTTCTCAGTATTAGTAAATGATAGTAGTACTGCAAGGCCTTGCAACAAGAATAGTCTATCTTTGATCTTCTTTCTTCTGCCAGCAATTGATTAAGTAAAGATTATAATCCAGGGGTTCTTCTGGTTAAACAAATAGAGTGAGGCACCATAAACTGTTGTTTCCTTTTATGACTGGTGTCTGTGCACTCTTTCCTATCAGCACACCTTCCGCTGGCAGTCACTACGCAACCGCTTCAGGCTTGATGCCTAAGCACATGTAGCTCTATCAGCTGAACTGTTTCGTGGGACTACAGGTCCCAGTAACTCTCTAGAGGCAGTCTAGTAAGTAACAATCACTACAAAGTTCCGGGCAAAAAGCCCTCTCACCAAACCAGGCCTGGGAACTTGTGGATCTCTGCTCCGGCGATCTCGGTCCTGCTTCCAAGTAGTACAGCCGCACTGCTACGTTCCGCAAAACAAACCGAACCGTCACTCAGCTTCGTCACACTCCTTCTTCCAGCACACTGTGGTAAGTCGAACACCGATGGTTGTTCTGCTCTGCACGAGGTAGGCCTTGCTCTGTGCACACCTCCACGGATCTCTACAGTCAGATCATGCACCCAGCATCAGAGAGCTAGAAAATGGCTGCTCAGCCTTTTATACCCTCACCCAGCATGCAGTTCGGCCCTGAGAGTTCAAGGGTAACTTGTTAAGATAACACCTCCCATTAATCTTAAATTGACAGAAATAATCAAGTCCATTCCACATTTCAACCACTAGATGGTGTCAAACACCTATTTACAACAGCAGTGATAGAACAACATTAATCTGGCTTCACAATCTCACAAAGGTTGGGGACCCAGTAGGTCACTGGGGCCCCTATCAATATCTGGATGGGTCTCCATGAAGCAGGCAGCCCCGGCCAGGTGGGTCATGCTGATGGGGTCTGTGGATGCGCGCACCTTGAAGGTGGATGCCGCACCTGGAACATGGACCCCGCTGAGAAGAAGAACCAAGGAGAACCCGAAAACACGTGGCATCTGCCCCAGATATACCCCTCCCCAGCATGAAACTCCTCTAGAGAAACTCGTCTAATTGGCTGCTGGGGAAAAGCAGCTCTGTCAGAACCCCTCTAGCACCAACTGTCGTCCAGGGGTGGGATCGCACCCCTGGATCGCAGACTGACCTATAGGACAGTTCTGAAATAGCAGCAGCCTGCAATTGAACAAATTATGAATGGGAGCAATATAACTCTCCCATTCACCCACTAACTTTAGCGTAGTGCCCGTACTGAAAGTAAGGGGGCGCTACATATGTATATAAATACAGTACATGATTCTGCACAGCACGTCCGCCCTGTAGCAGTAGATCTGCTATGGGGCGGTTGGCAAGTGGGTAAATGCGGTTCACACCATTGCATTGTGTCGCGTTTGCCTAGTGCTGAAAAAAAAGTATGGCATGCATGTAAACCAGGCATTTCCCCATTCTACCTAGTAACATGACAGGGATCTACTGTTCCTAGTAATTGGGAACAGTGTTTCAGTAAGCCCATCCCCCTACAGTTACAACACACTGAGGGAAACACTGAACCCCTTGATCACCCCCTAGTGTTAACCCCTTCCCTGCCAGTGTAGTTTCATCGATCAGTGCATTTTTATAGCACTGATCAAAGTAATAATTTCACGGGACCCCAAAAAGTGTAATTTGGGTTCAGATTTGTCTGTCGCAATGCCGCAGTCCCACTAAAAAAAAAAAAAATCGCAGAACGCCTCCATTACGAGTAAAAACAATAATAAATAAAAAAGAGTCCCTAAATCTATCCCCTATTTTGTAGTTGTGATATATTTTGCGCAAACCAATCAATATACGCCTATTGCAATTTTTTTTTTACCAGAAATATGTAGAAGAATACATATTGGCCTAAACTGATGAATAAATATTTTTTTTTGGGGGGGGGGTTATGTATTATACCAGAAAGTAAAAAAAATATTATTTTTTTCAAAATTGTTGCATTTTTTTTTGGTTAAAGTGCAAAAAATAAAAGCTGCAGAGGTGATCAAATACCAACCAAAAGAAAGCTCTATTTGTGGGGAAAAAAAATTGTTTGTGTACAGTGTCACACGACCGCGCAATTGTCAGTTAAAGCGGTGCAGTGCCGTATTGCAAACAATGCTCTGGTCATTAACCACTTGCCCATGGCGTCATAGTAAAAAGACGTCATGTTTTTAAAGATGGATATCTCGGTAATGGCAGCAGCTGCTGCCACAACCGAGATATCCATCTCTTCTGTGGGCGGTCCTGTACACCATAACGGCAGTCTCCGCCGTGAGATCGGCGTTAATGGTGGCGGGAGAGGGACCCCCCCTCCCGCCGCTCTCCCGCGCCCTCCGCCGCTTACCGAAACCGTCGGTAGCGGCGGGGGCGATCGGGTCTGTACGGCTCCTCTGCTGGGATACGAGTGAGGGAAAAATCGCCCCCACCCATCCCCCCTAGGTCTGCTGGGCGGAAGTGACGTCAAAACGTCAGTCCCGCCCAGAGTCTTAAAGAAACATTTTTTTTTTCTGACATTTGAAAAATTAATTTTTTTTTCTTTTTTTGCATTTAAGCCTAAATATGAGATCTGAGGTCTTTGCTTTTTTCTATTACAAGGGATGTTTACATTCCTTGTAATAGGAATAAAAGTGATAATTTAAAATAAATAAGAAAACAAAACAAAAAATTTTTCAAAACGCCCCATCCCGACGAGCTCGCGCACAGAAGCGAACGCATACGCGAGTAGCGCCCGCATATGAAAACGGTGTTCAAACCACACAAGTAAGGTATCGCCTCGATCGTTAGAGCTCCTCTGTATCTCAAAAAATGCAACCTGTAGAATTTTTTAAACGTCGCCTATCGAGATTTTTAAGGGTAAAAGTTTGACGCCATGCCACGAGCGGGCGCAATTTTTATGTTGGGTATCATTTTACTCGGCGTAACATTATCTTTCATAATATATAAAAAAATTGGGCCAAATTTATTGTTGTCTTATTTTTTTATTCAAAAAAATGATTTTTTTCCAAAAAAAGTGCGCTTGTAAGACCGCTGCGCAAATACGGTGTGACAAAAAGTATTGCAATGACTGCCATTTTATTCTCTAGTGTGTTAGAAAAAAAAATATATATAATGTTTGTAATTTTCTAGCAAAAAAAAATGTTTTAGTCTCGTAAACACCGAATCTGAAAAACAGGCTCGGTGGCCAAGTGGTTAAGAGGATAAAACCTTCCGGGTTTGAAGTAGTTAATTATGTTCCCTGCCCAGTGACTGCATGGTAATTGGTTTTAGTAACATTTCTGGGATTGGCCTGGGGCAGGAGGAGGGAGGGGTTATTAATGATGTCACATGGTCACATATCACCTGGTGATCAATGGTGACCTGCAAAAGCATTCAACCAGCAGAGGAAATAACCTAATAACATCATTTTTTTAGCCCTATTTACCCAAAGTAGATGTACATGCACGTTTACTGGCACTGGGAAAATTGCAAAGCAAATTGTTTTATAAAGACACCCCATTAGGCAATTAAATGGTAAATGTATTTGTACAGATCTCTACACTAGAGCAATAAGAGGGTCAGCTGAGGTGGCAGTTGGGACAGAGGGATCCTCATGTTCCCAGTGAAGGACAGTCCCTGAAAATAAGGGACAGTTGGGAGCTATGCGGCTCTAAGATTGCCTTTCAGGAGACAGTTGGCGGCACAGATCCATGCAAACATCCTGAATGATTTCTAATTTGTTATATAAAGAGCAGATCTGTGAATGAAGACATTTGAGGCTAGGTTTATTTCAGGAACGGATATCCACGAATAGCCATCACTACTACCAACCTTAGTACGTGCAGCAAACAGATATTTATGGGGGATGTGGGGAGAAATAGGAGAAGGTGACTTAAGTCCAGGATATAAACTATCATGTGATTTCATATGAGCCCCGTACTTGTTTATCCAGTCAATATTTGGAATTCCCGAACTTTGGGAAGCGCAGAAAATAAAAATTAAAGCCATGCAGGTTATAGCAACTTGTTCCATCTATTATTTCTCCTCATTTTCATCAAAAGGCCATATATAGGATGCTTGGATATAGGTGTCAAGTCAAAGATCTTAAAGTGTATGTCAAGGCAAAGCAAAACATATGTAGTACAGTCTAGGGGTAAAAGGAACTATCAAACAGATATCCATCCCAACCTGAATTTTTGATGTTTGTTTCAATTCACATTTGGGACTTTTTATTTATCATTATCACTGAATATTATTAGAATATTGTCAATTTTTAGCGCAACTACATTTCTTTTCTGTAAGATTATTTCTGGTGGCTGGTGTTCTCCCAGCTGGGATGGTTCCCCATGGCTGCAAACAGTGCACCCGCAAGCCACCCCCTCAATCCAGTCATGTCGTCCATGCACCCCCCTCCCCCGATGGTTACCCGGCTGCTTCCTCTGTGTCTCCTCACTCCTCTTTCTAGGCCAATTGGAACACTTTTCCTTCTGGCCAATCAGGAAACGGGTCCCAGACACACTTCCTGTTTGCCCGGGAGGAGAATCAGGAAGATAATGGTGAATATTCATTCACTGTTTTCACACAACTAGATGGGCTCGGGGCGCAATGCTCTGTGTTCCGAGCTCACCCTTTTTTTGAAGCCTATTAGAGCTTCTAATCAGGTGCTTAAAAAAAACCTGATTGGAATCCATTTGTCCGGTGCCCTGCATGTAGATTAGAGGCCAGATGCATGGATAGGGGGCGGCAACCATGCGCCCTGCATTTACGAGCCGCCACTGCGGTAGACCACCTAAACTTCAGAATTCCTTTATTTGAATGGAAGGTAATGAACAATTTGGATAGAACCATTATCTATTCTACACCACTACAGTAACCACTAATGTTTATAGTTTATAATCATAATGACTTTTTATTTATACCAGTCTAGGTAGCTAATTATTGGCACTAACAGTTATGTCCAGCAGGAGCCCACGACCCTCAGCTTTGGATGGCTGCAATCATTTCCAGGAACTGTGGTAATGAATGCATGTCTTGGTATTAGACCGATCAGGCAGAGAAGATGAATACTAAGAGGCAGCTGACACAGAGGTTACAAATAATTTGTGAGATACACCCATTATGTCACATGCCATAAATCTCTTGGCAGGGGATGACTTGCAGACCATGTCCTGTACAGCTTCTCATGAACAGAACAGACACTGAATACCATCCTAACTGCTTCCAGCAAACAAGTCTTCCACACTGTCCTCAATGTACTGTCTGACCTACCTGCATTCCAAATATTGCCACAATCTGCTTTCTTGTAATTATTGGTCCTGACTTCAGTGACAAGACAGTGATTCTTAATACCAGACACTCCTGGCACTTTGTAAAACAGATGTCTAACGAGTCTTCTTTTGTTCCACAGCACGTCAACTCTTGTGATGGTGTTCTGAAATCTACACAAAGGTAACATAGGCCATGCAAACAATTTGACCTTAGATGATGTACTGTATTTCTAGGGTTTATTTAGTATCTCTGTGAAATACAGTGATTTATAGAGTACACAGAACCATTTGCAGCACTCTTCCCCCTGCAGAGACTTTCATTGATGGGCTACCACCAGTACTGGGACTGGGTCATCCAGCACCCAGGGCAAGGTTGCAGAATTGCGACTTCCTCCCCCACTGTTAATACATGCAAAAGAATGGGTGTACCTCCCTGCATCTATTCTTTGCCTCTTGCTTCTCTGCCCCTGGGGCAGCTTCCCCTCCTGCCCACCACGTGTCATGGCCCTGCCTACCACACTTAGGGCATTATAGGGGGAAACCAAATAACATTATTTTTAGGTAGTAAATTAGAGCACTCAGAAGGTGTAAGGTAAACTTACAAGCCCGGTGCAGATCCAAACCCTGTGCAGATACTGTAGCTCACCAGGAAAATACAAACTCAGAATACAGGGCTCCAATGTGGGAGTGCTAACCATTTAATCATTATGCTATTGTAGTGCTATTTCTACTGATCTTCAACAGTTACACCTAATTTTTGATCTGCAGCTACCAACATGTGGACGGGGCCTACTTGACATTGAGATGGGGACTACTCCGTGGTTGCGCTCACTAATGCCCAGGACTAGGGATGAGCTTCGCGTTCGATACGAACGTATGTTCGACTCGAACATTGTCTGTTCGTACGTTCAACTAAATTCGAACAAAAGTGGTCGTTCGTGCCAAATTCGAGTGACGCAAAACAGCCCATAATTCACTGCGGCATTGCGCGCTGATGATTGGCCAAGCATGCTGTATGTCCTGCATGCTTGGCCAATCACAAAAAACGAAGAGCCATAATTCGCCAAAGCCTGGGTGGGCGGCCTCGTGTAGTGTGTTCCGGCTTGTTAATGAAAGCAGTCAGAGAGACAGAGAGATTGTCTTTTTAGATAGCTAGATAGAGCAGGCAGGCTAGTCAGTTTAGCTTAATTTACAGTGTGTAGAGGATATATATACATCCCTAGGAGTTGTACATATATTTATACACTGTATAGCTTAGATAGATCAGTTCTTCCTAATTTACTGGCAGGCAGGTGATTGTGCTATTTAACCACTTAAGACCCGGACCAAAATGCTGCTAAAGGACCTTGCCCCTTTTTGCGATTCGGCACTGCGCCGTTTTAACGGACAATTGCGCGGTCATGCAACGTGGCTCTCAAACAAAATTGGCGTCCTTTTTCCCCCACAAATAGAGCTTTCTTTTGGTGGTATTTGATCACCTCTGCGTTTTTTGTTTTTTGCGCTATAAACAAAAATAGAGCGACAATTTTGAAAAAAATGCAATGTTTTTTACTTTTTGCTATAATAAATATCCCCCAAAAATATATACAAAACATTTTTTTCCTCAGTTTAGGCCGATACGTGTTCTACCTATTTTTGGTAAAAAAATCGCAATAAGCGTTTATCGGTTGGTTTTCGCAAAATTTATAGCGTTTACAAAATAAGGGATAGTTTTATTGCATTTTTGTTAATTTTTTTTTTTTTACTACTAATGGCGGCGATCAGCGTTTTTTTTCGTGACTGCGACATTATGGCAGACACTTCGGACAATTTTGACACATTTTTGGGACAATTGTCATTTTCACAGCAAAAAATGCATTTAAATTGCATTGTTTACTGTGAAAATGACAGTTGCAGTTTGGGAGTTAACCACAAGGGGCGCTGTAGGATTTGTGTGTTCCCTGTGTGTGTTTACAACTGTAGGGGGGTGTGGCTGTAGGTGTGACATCATCGATCACGTCCCCCTATAACAGGGATGACGTGATCGATGCTGCGGCCACAGTGAAGCATGGGGAAGCCGTGTTTACACACGGCTCTCCCCGTTCTTCAGCTCTGGGGACCGATCGCCGCACTCCAGCGGCGATCGGGTCCGCTAGTCCCGAGGTCCCGGAGCTTCGGACCGGGTCACGGGAGCGCGCCGCTGGTGCACGCCCGTGACCCACGGCTGGGTACTAGAACCAACGTATATATACGTTGATGTGCCCAGCCGTGCCATTCTGCTGACGTAAATGTACAGTAGGCGGTCCTTAAGTGGTTAAAGACGTTATCACAAGTATAGACACCCAGCAGGTACAATATTTAAAGGAATTTTTTTTTTTTTTTTTTTACTTAAGCATCAATAAAATCACTGCTCCTGGAGCAGTGATTTTAATCATGCCTAACTTAAAAAAAAAAAATGGAAAATTCCTTTAAATATTGTACCTGCTGGGTGTCTATAGTTTGCCTGTGAAAACGTCTTTGAGAACCCGAGTCTTGCCCGAGGGAACATGTATCAATGGAAATTTTTTTTTTAAAAATGGTAATTTTTTCAGGAGTCCTGCTCCTGAAAAAAACGACCGGTTTTTAAACTTTTTTCCATTGATACATGTTCCCTCGGGCAAGACCCGGGTTCTCAAAGACGTTTTCCAACAATAACTTGAATATTGGTCTTTAAAATTATCGTTTTTGAATTCGAACGTTCGAGTCCCATAGACTTCAATGAGGTTCTAGATGTTCGTGCGAACGGTCAGTCTGTTCGACGGTTCTGGTGCGAACCGAACGCGGGGTTGTTCGGCTCATCCCTACCCAGGACCAGGAGTAGTGCGGTCATTCAAAGCTCAGCATTAAGGTAGAACCCCTCACTTAAAAGTGATGCCTTGTACACAAGATCGGTTTTTCCAGTAAAAAGTTCTCTTTTCTCCCGCCAGGATTCCCGGCGGTTTTCCTGTTGGGAAAACTGCGATGGAGCATACACACGGTCAAGATTACCAGCAAAAAGCTCTCATGGCAGTTTTCCTGCTAGGAAAACCGGTCGTGTGTGTAGGAGTCAGTTGTCCTCCTTGTACAGTAGCACATTAAACTTGAGGTTCTTCACTGCGAGACTCTTTTCCTGTGACACTGTAAACCTTATATTTTAAGGGGGATACAGTGGAGCCTGCTAAACCAGCCTATCTCTCCTGCCAATCCCAATGGCAGATCAAAGATTCTGTCATGCACTGAGCACGGTCTCTTCCAGGTGCACAAGTTAACTCCTTACTGTCCCGTAGTTGCAGCTAGGCCAATTGAGTGTCCACGCTGTGGAATCGATCCTGAATGCTGTGGGGCACGGACAGCAGGAAGGGTGTCAGAGCACCAACCCCAAGCTAACCAGAGGACCCATCACCCATGCTCGTTACCACCTTTCCGCTGGCTGCCATCGTTTTCCCACCAGTCCTGGTTACCCATTGCAACCAAATGTTATGCATGATATCCCGCCAATTCCTCTGCATGATTAACCCTTTCTTGGAGGCCCTCTTGCTTCTCCTCTTCATCCTGATTGATGTGTGTTCAGGCCTTAGCCTTTTGATACATTATGTACCTTAATGTACCCCTTTCAGTAACTTCAGATCAGGTATTCAACAGTTTTGCCAGTACAAGTTCCTAGAGCACAGTCTCTTACATTTCTTCATAAACAGTCCTAACACTAGCTAACTTAGGCTGCCTTGTTCATACCTTACAAAAGGAAAGTTGATTCAGTGAAAGTCCATTACTAGTGGTTTCCTGGCTCTAGGTGACTTCCCATTTGGGTGATCCAAGGGCAGGGGACCCCACGTTTCGACGGGACTACATAGCTCAATTCAGAAAAATTCATCTCAGGTGTGGTTCGTTGTTTAGGGCCTACAGAAATAAGCACTGGTCACATTAGTGAGTTTTAAAAATAGAAGACAAGTTTATTGCATATGGCAATATGGGAAGGTGGGTGAGGTATGGATCAGTTAATCCCCAGAAGTACACTTCGATGTGGAGGAGCACCTGGTAAAAAAGTTCATCTCACTTAGAGGACTTTTTTAAAAGTTTAATGAATGAGAGCCTCAAATCAGCCAACGCAATTCAAGGTAAAATCACAATAGTCTCCAAACAGCACTAAAGGCACATGATCATTAAATGTTTCAAAAGTCTTTGAGGTTAGATGAACTTTTGTCCTGGGCTCTCCACCATACGCATCCATAAACTTACAATCTGGCGAACACTCCCTTTGTCACTATTGTAGTGAGAGGAGGCTATGACCAGAACAGGGTCCACCAGCACTATATTTAATTAATGAAGCGCCTTAGAATATATCCATCAGAAACATTTTCACTTCTATAAGTCCAGAGCTATCATACACACAAGCTCATACATCTGTTGCCACATTTGGCACCTTTCGGGGAGGGGGGGGGGGGGGACATGTACCTGTTTTTGACAGGTACCCATCCCCACTTTCGAGAGATCTCGCCGCAGAAGTTTGGTCCCCCTCCTCCTTCCCCCACGGTCGGACAATTCAGAAAGTGAGGCGCACTTCGCCCAAAATGCTTCACTGCCGGTTTCCCTTATAGGCAATGATGGCGGTGGCAGCACCCGAGAGCCAATGTAAAACATTGGCTGGGGTTCTGACATCGCTGGATTCCAGGACAGGTAAGTGTCCTAATATTAACATTCAGCAGCTACAGTATGTGTAGCTGCTGACTAAGATTTTTTTCCTGGGGGGTTGGGGCGGAACTCCACTTTAAACTTAAAACCGGGCCTTAATCACTTCTAGATCGCTCATGGTTTCCTTAAATTCACAGTTAGTACTGGCTTGACTATTGCAGAGCTCTTTGAGTTATTCATTTTATTTCAATCTTTATCTTTCAAACTAAGACAGCATGGAAAGGTTCCTGTGTATAACTACCTACATAGCCAAACATTCCTCACATCTAAAAATACAGGATAGAGCTGCAACTTGCATTCTCTAGACCAGGGGCGTCAAACTCAATTTCATCGCTGGCCGCATCAGCATTATGATTGCCCTCAAAAGGGCCGGTTGTATCTGCAAGATTAGATGTTCAGCGCATCCCCTCCCTCTACATTAGATGTCAAGAGCCACCCCACCCCCCCAGAAGTTGAGTCCCCCACCCTCCCTTACATCACAGTGCACCCCTTTTTTCTTATGCTGCTGCTGGGAAGAAGCTGGATGCATTGCTTGAAAGCAGAATGTAAGGGTCTGGAGAAGGACTAGAGCTCCCAGGAGAGGTGCAAGGGCCACATGAAATGGCTTGGAGGGCCGGATTCGGCCTGCGGGCCTTGTGTTTGCCACCTGTGCTTTAGACCAAATAGCAGCAAACACCTAATATTATTTTTATTACCGTATTTATCGGCGTATACCGCGCACTTTTTTGCCCTGAAAATCGGACGTACAGGACGTGAGCGCGAGAGTAGCCGAGCCTGCCCGACTATACACGAGTGTACTGCGCTCGGTATATGTCAGGGCAGTATTCAAACTTGGCACGGGAAAGCGGGGATCGAGCGAGGAGGACGCCGCAGAAGGACGCCGGACCCGTCGAAGAGGACACCTGAGGCCGCAGACGCACGCCGGACCCGTCGAAGAGGACACCTGAAGCCACAGACCCACGCCGGACCTGACGAAGGGGACACCCGAAGCCGCAGACGCACCCCGGACCCGACGAAGAGGATCCCCGAAGCCCGACGAGACCGCCGATGGACGCCGCGCAAGACACCAAAACTAAGTACAAAAAACTTTTTTTCCACAGGAATGGGGGCCACTTTAGGGGTGCGCGCTATACGCGGGAGCGCGCTATACCCCAATAAATACGGTATTATAATACAGGATTTATATATATAAGTTTGCACAGCGCTTTACTACATTAGGGAAGACAGTACAATTACAATCAGTGCCGATCCTGACCTCCCTGGGGCCCTAAGCAAATTGACATGGCACATTAAAAATGAGAAGCGGAGGGCGCTGACAGTGACATGTCACATTAAAGTAAGTTGAGAAGCGGGGGGAGGGGGTGTTCTGGTGTCGGAAATGACAAACACCCATAACACAGAATGATACCTCTATAGCACACCCTGCTGAAGACAGATCAAACAACATGTGTCATAGAAAGTGCATTTAAAGTTTAAAGAACTTAGGCCTGTTAGAATTCTAAACATAATTGATTTTATTTCAAATTTTATTATAGATTTATTGTGTGCATTTATATTTATGTATTGTGAATTATATTGCTTATAATATTATAGCTATAATAATCAACCCAAATAAATATTTACATGTTCATACCCATAATATATAAATATTAACGTCCACAATATGGGGACATTTAAACCATAATGCATTATATATATATGGTGGATTTCAGCATACTGTATAATGTGCATTACCACAAGACATTGTAATGCATTGTTCCACAATGCCTTTAGCTATAGAGGACAGTGGAGGCTTGTTTTAAAACACACTTGTTGCTTATTACAAAGAGGAAATACTTGTCCATAGCCCAACCACAGGTTCACTTTAAAGTAAAGGTACAAGTTCCTGGGCTGCCACTCTTTGGTTTGTTTTACTAACTAGCAAGTCACTGACCCAAAATAAGAATGCCGCCGAAAACCAAACTGCCTAATGTAATTGACAGAACCAATTACAATTAGTATATAATACAGCACATGCTTTTCATTTTTTGCTAAAGCTAAGATAATAATTATAGCAAATAAAATGTTCTAGTTCTAGTTCGCATCAGCCTTCAAAACAGGGAAAGTCAAAAAGCAAAAACAATCAAAAGAACACATCATAATGCATAGAGCAGAGCAGGGCAGACAGAAAATGATCTGCATATGCCAACACAATGAAGCAGCAATCCTCGAGGCAGACAAATGTGTACGAAGTCTTGATATCTAATTGCCGCTATAATTGAATATGGAGCGCCTAGCCTCTGCAGCTAGATTTAATAAGCCACTTTTGAGTGCATTCGTATTATAAAATGCAAGTAAAGATCCAATCCATTGTGATATTGGAGCACATTGTTAAAACAGGTGGACTGTTTCTTTGCATCACTTATAAATTAACCCCTAAAGCCTATTTCTATTGAGCAATTCCATCTCTCTACACGTTTCCTTCAAAACAGTGATAGGTTCCTTTTAACCACTTGCTTACTGGGCACATATACCCCCTTGCTGCCCAGGCAAAATTTCAGCTTTCAGAAATGCGGCGCTTTAACTGACAATTGCGTGGTCGTGCGATATGGCTCCAAAAACAAAATGTACTTCTTTTTCTCCCCACAAATAGAGCATTATTTTGGTGGTATTTGATCACCTCTGCGGTTTTTATTTTTTGCGCTATAAAAAAAAAGAGCGACAATTTTGAAAAAAAAAAAAAAACACAATATTTTTTACTTTTTGCTATAATAATATAAATAGCCCAATTTGTTTTAAAAAAAACTTTTTTTTTTTCAGTTTTCAGTTTTTTTCAGTTTAGGCCGATACTTATTCTTCTACATATTTTTGGTAAAAAAAAAAAATCGCAATAAGCGACTGGTTTGCACAAAAGTTATAGCGCCTACAAAATAGGGGACAGAATTATGATTTTTTTTTTTTTATTAGTTATGGCGACTATCTGAGATTTTTATTTGGGACTGCGACATTATGGCGGACACATCGGACACTTTTGACACATTTTTGGGACCATTCACATTTGAACAGCGATCAGTGCTATAAATATGCACTGTTACTGTATAAATGTGACTGGCAGGGAAGGGGTTAACACTAGGGGGTGCGGAAGGGGTTAAATGTGTGCCCTGCATAGTGTTTATAATTGTGGGGGGAGGGGACTGATTGGGAGAGGTGACCAATCTGTGTCCCTATGTACAAGGGTCACAGCATCGGTCTTCTATCCCTGACAGGACGTAGATCTGTGTGTTTACACACACAGATCTACGTCCTTGTCTGTGTAACCGCCGATCGGGGCACCAGTGGCCGGAAGAGGCGAGGACGTCTATAGACGTCCTCCAGGGAATTGAGAGCCACTTCTTTTAACTATAAACGGGATACCAAGTGGTTAAAAAGAACCAGCTATGTTCACATATAGGACAAAAGCAAATGGTTCCATTCCATGGTGCCCCCATCAGCAAATTATACTCTCCTTTGTTTAGGCTACTAGGAGTGAAGGGAAGTACCCGGTATTGGGTATGGTGGTAATTAGGGATGTGTTCCAAACCCTGGATGGGTCCAAACCCGGAAGTCAGATGTCATTCCTTGGCCAATGATGGGAGATTTCTTGCATCTGATGTACACAAGGGGAGGGGATGCTGGACACATCATTGACCTAATATGGCCACATCATTGACCTAATATGGCCACATCATTGACCTAATATGGCCACATCATTGACCTAATATGGCCACATGGCCGTATTGGGTCAATGATGTGTTAAGCATCACTGTTTCTTTGTGTATTTCAACTGTGGGATGGGTTCTGCAGTCCACTGGTCCAGGAATGACAGCAGACTTTTGGGTTTGGATCTGAACCTGGTTCGGAGCAAACAAAATCTTATTTCTAGTAGTCATTTGTAGCAAACCCCCAAGGGAGCTGCTTTTGTTTGTTCAGTTTGTTACTCTGCCTTTCAACCCCAATGAACTGTCCCAGCCCCTCTGGCACACCTAGCAATGTGATGAATGGAACAACTCAGTAGAAATACACAATACATTTCTTCTTGTAGTTTACTTGAAGAAAAGTAAAATTCAGGTTAACAGTCAGCCAGGACCTTGGAAAGTACCCAGGACTTGGTTGAAATAGTTTAAAGAAAACAGTCAGGAACACTATGCAAACAACGAAAGCAATAGGTAACAATATGTACAGACTCCAATAACTTTTGGTGTGTGTGGGATGCTGTCGCTAAAGGGGAACCCCAGGCCGGCCTACGATGCTTCTAGTACACACACAGTGAAATTATCTCAATACCCATGGTGTGTCCCCTTTAAGAGCAACCGCGGTAATGTCCTAGAGGCAAAGCTTTGCATTTGATTATCTTCACCGGCAATGTAGGAGCTCTATGGACAAAATTTCAATGTGGTATTCTATGAAAAGCATTAAAGGTTCCTGGGCAAAGCCCCCTCACCAAATCCTGTACACAATCAGCAGTCCTACCATGAGCGATCGATCGATCTTAGATGCAGGTGTGTCGCAGTGGCATTCAGTCTTTGAGCTGTTGCAGGGTGTCCTTCTTTAGCATGGACAGTTTGTTCCTCAGGGCTGGAGCTGCATTAACAATCTGTTCCTCTGGGCTGGAGTTGAAGGTTGTGTGTCCCTTGGTAGGCCGAGATTTCACACACACATAGAGTGAAGCAGATGCTCTCCTGATGCGGTGCAGGCACAAAGTGGCTCTGGCATAGTTCCTCTGGATTTGAATCTCATCCCCCACAGTCCATTACTGCTGTCTGATGATTGGCTCAGGCTCTTCCAATAGGGAGTTTACAGACAACCTCCAATAGGGAGTTTACAAACAAGCAGTTCTCAGAGTCTGTGTGTGTGTATAGAGAAAGGAGGGGGGGGGGGGTTGGGTGAAGCAGACAGTGTTTGGAAGTGGAAGCTGACACCAATGATGAGGCACTATTCATCTCATTGACACCAATGATGGGGCACTATTCCTCCCACTGACATCAATGATGAGACACTATTTATCTCATTGACACCAATGATGGGGCACTATTCCTTTCACTGACACCAATGATGAGACACTATTCATCTCATTGACACCAATGATGGGAAACTATTTCTCCCACTGACACCAACTATTTCTTCCCCTAATACCAAGCACAAGGCTGTTTACTTCCACTGGGCACAGCCCATCCCTCCTAAAGTCTTATGGACAGTACACTGGTTCTTTGTTAAGAAAGTTTGGAGACAGTTGGAGTAATGGAAGGGAAAAAAGAAGATAAAAAATGTACTCCTAATGGGGAAAAGTACATGCATGGGCAAAGCACAGGTACCCTTTAAGGCACATCTCCAAACTGGGGGGCAGTGATTAATGGCCGTACACACTATTCAAAAATCGGACAAAAAATAACGCTTTTGAAGCAATCGTATGATAATAAGAGAGCTTTGAAAAGCCAATTACGACAGTTCATCCGATATTATCCGATCGGACAAACCCCAATTTTTTTTTGTATGATACAAGATCGTATGATTCTCGTTTAAACCACTTCCCGCCTGAGCTTTTTGACAGCTGGGCAGTGGTTCTGTTATCCTGACTGGGTGTCATATGATGTCCAGCAGGGCGGGCAGCGTGGCCATCACTAGTGAAGCGTGTCATTCTGACACACCGCATCTCCAATCGTGGTAAGGAGCCTCAGCTGACCATCGCGTGAACCAGGAAGTGCCAGTAAATGGCAATCCTCGGTTTGCGCTGACAAGGAGAGCCGATCGGTGGCTTTCCCTGTCGGAGGGGGGGGGAGGGTCTGTGCTGATTATCAGCAGAGCCCCCAACAGCTGTGCCCATCATCTGCCAATCAGTGCCCAACAGCTGCCACCAGTGCCCCAATAATAAAGTCTGTCAGTGCCCACCACAGTGCCAATCAGTGCCAATCAGTGCCCAGCAGTAACACATCATCAGTGCTGCCCATCAGTGCCACCTGTCAGTTCCAATCAGTACTGCCTATCAGTGCCGCCTGTCAGTGTCCATCACAGCCGCCTGTCAGTGCCCATCAGTGCCTATCAATGCTGCATATCAGTGCCACCTATTGGTGCCCATCAGTGCTGCCTATCAGTGCCCATCAATTTTACATATCAGTGCCTCATCAGTGCCACTTTATCAGTGCCAAATCATCAGTGCCGCCTCATTAGTTAACATCAGTGAAGGAGAAAACTACATTTTTTTTGTTTTAAAAAATGTCTGACTTTTTTAGTTTGTATAGCAAAAAATAAAACTGCAGAGGTGATCAAATACCACCAAAAGAAAGCTCTATTTGTCGGAAGAAAATTATAACAATTGTCATTCAAAATGCGACAGCGTGAAAGCTGAAAATTGTCCTGGCCGGAAAGGGGGGGGGGGAGTGCCTGGTAATTGAAGTGGTTTATGCAGTAAAGTTGTCTAAATACAATAGAAATGCACTACAACCCAGGACATCACTTCTGATTTTTTATTCTGTCGTACCAGAATTTTCGTAACTTTAGTAACGTCTCCATTTCCTATATGCGACTAGCATGCAAAAAAATAAAAAAATAACCGGACGATCTGTCTTTCTATTTTCGGATCGTGTGAACGGGCCATAAAACAAAAAGATGGAAGTCTGCTTTAAGGGGGAGTTCCACTTTCTACTTATGCTTCTGTTTTAAAAATGAATATATTACAGGGAAAAATGACAAAGATACTTTTTGTGCAGTTAGACAATGTAGCAATAGTGGGTTATAGGTCTGGCCGCCTTCCCGATCCAGCAAGAGGGGAGAGAATACATTCACTGTTTTATTTTTAGTTGAAATTGCGCACACTCATGTAATGGCGCCAAACTTCGGTACTTAAAAATTTCCATAGGAGATGCTTTGAAATGTTTTACAGATTACCAGTTTAGAGTTACAGAGGAGGTCTTGTGCTAGAATTGTTGCACACACTCTAACGCACGCGGTGACACCTCACATGTGTGGTTTGAACGACGTTTACATACATGGTCAGGACTTACGTGCGTGTTCGCTTCTGAGCACAAGCTACCGGGGACAGGGGCGTTTTACAGTTTTTTTTTACTTATTTATTAATTTTTTACACTTTAAAAAAAAAAAAACAATTTTGATCGTTTTTATTCCTATTACATGAAATGTAAACATCCCTTGTAATAGGAATAGCGTGTGACAGGTCCTCTTTAAGGAGAGAGGCGGGGTCAATAAGACCCCGCCTCTCCTCCAGGCTGGAAAGCATGAGATCGGGAAAAAAATTCACTAATCTCATGCTTACTAGCTGCAATCGTGGTTTTGTTTACTTCCGGGTACCCGGGTGTGACGTCATCACATCGCACCCGGGCCTGGTCACCTGGTCATCTGGTCACCAGTCATCTCTATGCTTCCCATTCGGTGCCGGATGATTTTTTCCCGATGGCACGGGAGAGCCCGGAGAAGCATCGGATGGCGGCAGGAGGGGGGGGGGGGTGAGAGCTGCAGAGCTGGAGGTGTGTCTGTGTAAATCCAGGAAGTGAACAGGCAGCAGCTTCAGCTGCCCATAGTTAAAATGGCTGCAGCCAGGCTCATTGGAGGGAGATTTCTGCAGTGTATTTGGCAAGTACAGAACCACAGTATATATAAAGGAATATGCAAAGTGGTTGGAGGGAAGCTTCAGAATGGCAAATTATGTGACTGCAGTTCCTCTTTAAATTACCTGCTGTTATGATCTCATGAAGATTCAAGTTTTATAGACTTTTTTTTTCAATACACTGTACATGCATCACGTCAACAAGGCCAACAAAGCCATAATGAAGGTGCCTCATTTCAATCACATTTATTCCAAAGAATCCACTGGGGAGTGTGACATCAACTGCTTTGCCATAGTATTTGGGGGGAAAATTCTAATAGGGAAACCCACACAGTTAAGTGGCCCGGAGATTAGAAACAGAGAGTAGAGAGTACTTACCTTCAATTTTAGGTGCAGTTGACTCCTAATATGTAGAAAGGTTTTTTTAAAGGCCACCTGAATGCTGCAGTGTTGGTGTGAGGCTGAGCAGTGACTGAGGCCCTCTGCTGGTCAACCTCCAAATCTATCTCTGACTTCCACACGTTGGATCTTATGTATCTAAAGCTGGTCTGATGAACCAACCATAAATCAGTTTGTTGGTGGGGTGTCCCTTCACTCCAATCAGCTCTCACTGAGTATAACTTTAGATCTCTGCCCCCTACTTTCTGAAATCCCAGACAAGCTGTATTAAATCTGCACTGTGAACAGCTGTAAAGAAAATTATTCCTTTAGATAAACAGGTACAATGTGCCTGAAATCTGGACATATTATTAAAACAGGGATGTGGCTCCCCAAGTAACTGAGATAGACACACAGGGCCGCCATCAGGAATTATGGGGTCCCTTACAAAGCTTCAGGCATGGGCCCCCTGGAGCAGAGAACCGGGGGGGGGGGGGGGGGGGGGGTGCTGCCGCGATTTGATAAGCGGGGGATTCCTTTACAAAAAAACAAATAAAGATAAATAAAAATATATATTAAAAAAAGGGTGGTAGCCATCCGGGGGCCCTGGGGACCTCTGGGCCCTTTAATGAAAAAGAAATATATATATATATATATATATATATATATATATATATATATATATAAAAAAAAAATATATAAAAAAAAACAAGGGGGTTGCCTGGGGACCTCTGAGTCTTTTACTAAAAATATATCTATATATAAAAAAAATTAAAGAAAATATAAAACGTTTAAAACATTTTTATAAGCAAAAAGGTTGTGATCTGGGGCCCTCAGGGCCCTTTAATAATAATATTATATATATATATATATATATATATATATATATATATATGTGTGTGTAAACAAAAAATATATATATATATAAAAATGTATAATTTTTTGTATTTTTTTTTACAAAAAGGGGGGGTTGTCATCTGGAGCCCTGGTAATCTCCAGGCCCCTGGGGACCTCCAGACACCTCCGGACCCCCGGGACCCTTACAGGTGTACTGCAGCCTCACAGGTGCACATCAATGCAGCCTCATAAGCACCCATCAATGCAGCCTCACAAACTCCCATCAATGCAGCCTCACCAGTGCTCATCAAATGCAACCCTTACAAGCGCCCATCAATGCAGCCTCACCAGCGCCCATCAATGCAGCCTCAAAAGCGCCCATCAATTCAGCTTCACAAGAGCCCATCAATTTAGCCTCACAGGCGCCCATCAATGTAGCCTCACCATCGCTCATCAATGTAGCCTCACCAGCGCTCATCAATGCAGCCTCACAAGCGCCCATCAATGCAGCCTCACCAGCACTCATCAAATACAGCCTCACAAGCGCCCATCAATGCAGCCTCACAAGCGCCCATCAATGCAGCCTCACCAGCGCTTATCAAATGCGACCTCAAAATCACCCATCAATGCAGCCTCACAAGCACCCATCAATGCTGCCTCACCAGCTTCCATCAATGCAGCCTCACAAGCACCCATCAATTCAGCCTCACAAGCACCCATCAATGCAGCCTCACAAGCACTCAAATGTAGCCTCACAAGCGCCCATCAATGCAGCCTCACAAGCGCCCATCAACGAATGTTTGCTTGCTTCCATTCATTTGGGAGTCAGGACACAGACACGGTTCTCCTCCACCGATGCACCTCTGACACTATGTGCGAATGGAGCGATGGCTGCCTGCTGATGCTGAGACTCAGTTGCTTGCTGCAGAGAGAACAGAGTGGGAACACCAGTAACCGGGCGCCCTAGGCGGCTTCCTAGTTTGCATAGTGGTAACACCTGATGGGTCATCAGATCAGATGACCTGTCAGATCAGATGACCCGTCACTTTTCACATAAATGGTGTCATGGACCATGAAATACTGAAGTGTTTCTACATGAAATCCTAATTCATGTATTACAGAAGATGAGATATTGTGGAGTACATATGGCAAGAGATACTGGAAGTGGCTTAATTTGTCCTGACTAGGTCACTAGGAGAATGACCCTTCAATGGCTCCGACTAGTGAAATAAGTGGAGTCGGGCTTGTGAGATACATTTCATTGTCCAGTGTGTAGAGGTGTTAATTGTTATTCTGATTGCTTCATTGTAGTAATTACCCCTGGGGGCTTCTCTCTCTGGGAGATAATTACTAAATGTCTTTTAGATCTGTGATTGTGTATTCTAAAGGTTAATTCAATTCAAAAGAATGTGATGTGTCAAGCTTTGCGGTGCCGAAATGCCTCTGTATGGAAACCCCCAGTGTGTGGAAAAGGGGGTGGAGATTTCATTGTTCTTTGATTGATGACAAGCTTGTAAACTGTGTATATAAATCTGCAGAGTTTTGCCATTAAAGTGTGTCCTGTTACATCCAGCATTAAGCCATGGCTCATGTGTGGATTATTCAGCGATTCCAGGGATATTCCTAAGTCGGGAAATATTGGGTGATTTCTTTTATGGAAGAAGAAGGGAATGCTTGACGGGGATATGTTCGACTACCGTCACACTGGTTGGCAGCAGCGGGATTTTCCCTTCTACTTTCCTTTACACCAGGATTCCAAGCAGACACTGGGAACAGTGAATGGAAGACTGGTACACCCTGCTTAAAAGAAATACACGAAAAGGACTACTGGAAGTTTGTGGAAGGATTGCTAGCAGCAAAACCGAGCGTGTCATCATAGCAGAATAAATGGAGCTAGACCAGGAGAACTCGGTTGCAGCAACGCCAGCAGTACAAGAGATGGAGACACCAGTGATTCAGGAGGAGGAATCACCAGCCAACAAGCTAATAAGAGAGAAATTAGCATGGTTCTGTCCGAACCCAACGGCGTATTTGTATAATAAAGTGGAACAGCAAAGTATTATTTCACTATTTTCCTCGTACACCCAGATTCGCTTACTAGCTGTTGTGTACACACACACACACACACACACACGTGGTGAACAGTTTTGATCGGGATCACATGAAATGACTAATCATTTTTCTTCTGTCAGCTATCAGAGACATTTGGAGACACCTGATGCAGCTTATTACTCCTAAATACATTGGGTGAAGGATTCATTGGAAGGAAATGCCGTGTGATTTTGGCAAAACTCAGCCTCTGTCAGCAAATCATGCAAAAGGAAAATAAACCACATCAACTTAATAAGTCCCTAATTATAACTAAGAGAGTGAGGAGTAGACGGAGGATCATGCAATGTACAAATGAAAGCTGAGACTTATTCACTTAGCAGTAGTAGAGTTCTGTACCCTGCTACCCATTGATTAATGCAGGAAGTTTGAGTTTATAGAGGAGTGATAGGCATTTGTTTGCCATTTTGGAGAAAGTAAGGGAAGGTTATAAGCCCTGTCATTTTTTTTTTTTGCTATCTGTGTCCCATTGTGGAGATTTATCTTCACTTCCTGTCCCATAGCCAAAACAGGAAGTGAGAGGAAATCCCTGCACTAGTTCTGGGGACCCAGAGGTCAACAAGTCGCCATTGGAAGACTGTCCATATTACTTGTCTGGGGAAAACCCAAAATTTGGGGGTTTCTTTTACTTTAATTTTTAATGATAATGGTAAACAGAAGACACAGAGGGGGGAACTCCCTAACGGGGACACTGACAGCAATGAAAATATTAGACTCTATCCAAAACTATGGGACAGGAAGTGAAAGGAAATCTCCCCAATAAAATGTGAATCTAAAACCAAGAACAACGGGCCAGATTCACAGAGCGATTACGCCTGTCTATCTCGCGTTAGACTGGAGTACTTTTGAATTACGCGCGTTTTTTCACTACTCTGAAACCTCAAACCATGAAATTACGGGTGCGGGCTTCAATCCGACTGGTTTACGTGTTCGTACGCCTTCGGATCTACGCTTCAATAAAATTGCGGCCGCTGGGTGGAGTTCCCGTCGTTTTCCGCGTCGGGGTATGCAAATGAGCTTTTGCAGACTATCCACGAAATTACGAACGTCTATCGCAATCTCTTACGGCACCTTTAGTCATCTTTTTGCTGCGTAAAATTATACCAGCTTTTTGCTGGTCTAATATTAAACAGCCCATGTTAAGTATGGCCGTCGTTCCCGCGTCGAATATCAACGTTTTCCGACGTCTTTTTTTAATTTTGACGTAAAACGTCCGGGAATAGGAATGTCCGTAAACGACGCTACTCAAACAACGAATGACGTATCGACGTTATTTCGTGCAATGCACAGCGGGAAATTTCTGAACGGAGCATGCGCAGTTCGATCACCGCGGGGACGCGCCTAATTTAAATGCTTCGCGCCCCCTAATCGCGTATTTCGATTACGCGGTGAGAAATACACTACGCCGCCATACCGGAAGGGACAAATTCTACCAGGATTCGTCGTAGAGCCTGGTAAAATACGGTAGCGTAGTGTATCTCTGGTACTCTGTGCCAATGTAATTGTATCTGAATCTGGCCCAACAATTTTATAAATTGGAGATTATCAGTCCTTAGACGTTAGACTGCATTCATTTTATTTTTAAGGTTGCTTTCATACTGAGGCGCTTTGCAGGCGCTAGAGCGCTAAAAATATCGCCAGCAAAGCGCCCTGAAAGCGGCTCCACTTTCACTCCAGTGTGAAAGCCTGCATCTTTGAGGTGCTGTAGGAGCGGTGTATACACCACTCCCAAACCGGTCCTGCCAATTGAAATCAATGGTTTTAACCATTTTTTAGCCCCTAAAAAGCACCCCGCTAGTGGCTGAATAGCGCCGCAAAAACAACATTAAAGCTTTAAAGCCTTAGGCCTTAGCCGCCGTACACACGGCCGAGGTTCTCGCTGAAAACCAGCGAGAACCTCGCTGGAATGCACATTCCAGCGAGGACCTCGGCCGTGTGTACGGTCTCGGCGAGCTTCCCGTCGGGAAGCCCGTCGAGCAGAAATAGAGAGCACGCTCTCTATTTCCTCGACGGCTCGCCTGGGTGAATGGCTGGTTGCCATTCCCGACGGGCGGGTCGCCGATTTCGACGGCCGGCAGAGATCCTCGACGGGCGGAACGATGTGTTCTGCCCGTCGAGGATCTCTGCCGTGTGTACGCGGCCTTAGGCTTTTTTCTCCTTTACCTTTAACTGGGGATCCAGACACTTACACACTTCCTGTTCTAAGGTGACAACCAGTGGCGGTGCGTCCATAGAGAGTGCCGGAGCACCGCCCCCTCTCTTTCCTGCACCGCCACTGATACAATACATAGATTCATGCATTGCATGAATCTGTGTATTGCCGCTGCCACCGACTATTCAGATGGCCGGCCCAGTGGTGAGCGCCGACCATCTGAATAACGGCAGCTGGTTTGCTGTGGAAGTGCCTATCAGAGCCAGTGGCCTGAGGGCTGTAATAGGGTTCCAAATACTTATCCAGGGATAAGTTCCTTAAATAAGACTGACAGGCGTCTCAGCCGATCAGGTTTACCGGTTCTGGATACCGGTAACCTGATTGGCTGAAGCGTCATCGAAGGAGAGGGAGGAAAAAATCGAGGGACGGTAGAAGCAGATGGCTGACCACAGAAAGGTAAGATCCGGGCGGGGGGAGGGGGCATTTTACAGGGCACAGTGGCAGCATTTTACAGGGCACAGTGGTGACAATTAATGTGCACAGTGGTGACAACTGATGTGCAAAGTGGCGACAATTGTTGGGCACAGTGGAAAAAATTGATGGGCACAGTGGCAACAATTGCTGGTCCCGCAGGGTCGAAAATTGATGGCACAGTGGTGACAATTGATGGGCACAGTGGCGGCAATTGCAGGGCACAGTGGCAACAACTGATGGCACAGTGACGACAATTGCTGGGCACAGTGGCGACAATTGCTGGGCACAGTGGTGACAATTGATGGCACAGTGGTGACAATTGATGGCACAGTGGTTGCGTTTGATGGCATGGCATAGTGGTGACAATTGCTGGGCACAGTGATGACAATTGATGGCACAGTGGTAACAATTGATGGCGCAGTGGTAACAACTGATGGCACAGTGGTAACAACTGATGGCACAGTGGTAACAACTGATGGCACAGTGGCTGCGTTTGATGGCATGGCACAATGGCTGCATTTAATGGCATGGCACAGTGGTGAAAATTGATGGCACAGTGGCGACAATTGATGGCACAGTGGTGACAATTGATGGCACAGTGGTGACAATTGATGGCACAGTGGCTGCATTTGATGGGCACAGTGGCTGCCTTTGATGGGCACAGTGGTTGCCTTTGATGGGCACAGTGGTTGCAATTGATGGGCACAGTAGTTGCATTTGATGAGCACATTGAGGCTGCAATTGTCTTTTTTTTTGTTTGTTTGTGCCGAGCCAAAAATTTGGAGCACCAACCGCCACTGGTGACAACATTCACTTACTGTACTGTATCTATGGATGAGCAGCATTGTTCCCCCAGCACCGCACTGCACACCACCTACAACTGAGAAGAGTTAGCAGAGGCAGATTTCTGGCAGGATCAACAGGTACTTTTTGCACTTTTAAAACACATATAATTAAGTGCTTTTAATGCTACATTTAACAGACCATAAAGGGAAAAATAAAATAAGTTCAGTGTTGGAATTTATATAACCTTTAAAATGCCCATAAATTGTAGAAGCTGTGCTCAAAGTAAGTAAAGGACTTGTTACTAGAAGAACCAGTAGTCTCAACTGATCTTACGAAGTTACCCCATGCCATGCACCTTTTTGCTATATTTTATGTAGAACATTACATTGAACAGTTTGTACTTTCTAGATGACACGAGAATTTACATGACTGGTGTACTACTAGTGTTTGCTAAATAACCAACCACCCACCTCTTAACCACCTACATTAAACACTCGACACCTTCTGGATTAAATGGCCAACAAAGGCCCCTTTATTAAATCCAAAAGGTAAATATAAAATTAACTTTTAAACAACCATTTTAAAATATATATAACCGTATAAACTTTTTAACATTTACCAACATTCTTTTTGAATAAATTAACCCAAACAACAACCACTGTAGACACAACACTGTAGACACAACACTGTAGACACAAAGGTTCCTGAGAGAAAGGGAAATAAAAAGTGCAAGGCAATGGGCTGTCCTCCAACAGAAAGTGTCCGGGCCTCTAGCCGTACGTCATAAGCTCAAGAGACCATAGCTTCCTCCTTCATTTACTCTTCAGCCCGATTGCCAGTAGCCCCCACATAACCGGATAGGGAAGGTGCCCATCCCATGACAGGCCCCAACTCCTACCAACCATCTCAGGTATATCGATCTTATATCTCTATACCACCCCCACCCAATTCTCAGGAGCCCCAAAACCAATGCCAAGACCACCTGAAAAACAAAAAGATGATGAAAAACACACACCCATACCAGACACTTCCCCAGGGAGGGAGGGAGGGAAAAACAGCCTGTTTGTTACCACAACTGCAGATGACTCCCGAATGACTGGCCCCGCCCCCTCCTCCTTTTATGTGACCCTCCTCATGTGCCTAAGCCCCGCCCCCCGGCCGGACTTTTTACCAGCCATTTCCTCTTCCTGTGTGCGCTCCACACAGTGTTCCCCCAGTCATGTGGCCCCTGCGCCTGGGTTCCCCTTACTTCGGGGCTGTCTTGACTGGTGTACTACTAGTGTTTGCTAAATAACCAACCACCCACCTCTTAACCACCTACATTAAACACTCGACACCTTCTGGATTAAATGGCCAACAAAGGCCCCTTTATTAAATCCAAAAGGTAAATATAAAATTAACTTTTAAACAACCATTTTAAAATATATATAACCGTATAAACTTTTTAACATTTACCAACATTCTTTTTGAATAAATTAACCCAAACAACAACCACTGTAGACACAACACTGTAGACACAACACTGTAGACACAAAGGTTCCTGAGAGAAAGGGAAATAAAAAGTGCAAGGCAATGGGCTGTCCTCCAACAGAAAGTGTCCGGGCCTCTAGCCGTACGTCATAAGCTCAAGAGACCATAGCTTCCTCCTTCATTTACTCTTCAGCCCGATTGCCAGTAGCCCCCACATAACCGGATAGGGAAGGTGCCCATCCCATGACAGGCCCCAACTCCTACCAACCATCTCAGGTATATCGATCTTATATCTCTATACCACCCCCACCCAATTCTCAGGAGCCCCAAAACCAATGCCACAGACGCATACGGTGACACCTCACACGTGTGCGGCCCGCCACAGCCCTAAGGCCCGTTGCAACCCGTCCTGGAGCCCCAGGACCCACAAGTCAATGCCCACAGGGGTCAAGTGCACCCCGTCACCCCCGAGGAAAAAGGGGGAACTCCCTTTTTTGGCTCGCAATGGCGAACCACCAACCCCCCGTGATGGGCGACAAACTTAGAGACGGCCTTATTGGCCTTAATCCTGGCCCAATTAACCCTGTCTACAGGCCGAGCGCCTCTCCAGGCCAACCTCCCCACCATTTCGGACCAAACCACCAACGTGTCGAGGAATGCGCTCCTGAGGTGCATAAAGTCCCACTTGATGACCCGAATAAGATCTCGGGAAGCTCTAACGCACAGGTCATTGCCCCCGAAATGCAGCAATAGCACTTCCGGGGGCCCTGTCCAGCCTAGCATAATGCTGAACTTCCGGCACCACCCTGGACCAAAGCATACCAGGGATGCCGATCCAACGGACAGTAGCCTACTCCCGCGAAAAACCCAACTGCCTGCCCTCACTCCTGACCAATGAACATAGGAGTGATCCAAGATCCAGACCAAGCACACCGAGCATGAAAAGAACAGGGAACACCAGAACAGAGAATCAACACTGAACAGACAAACCACCACCCAGCACACCACACCCCGACAAAGAATTGACCAACAAAATCACGAACACTGACGAACAGGAAAAGAAAGTAACGTTGACCTCCCACCCCCTCACAAAAGCTGCGGACGCACATACAACCTGAACCGGCGGGGCTCCCAGCGACCGATCCGCTGCAGGACCTCATCTCACAAGCCCCACCGCGGGCCTTCTGTCGCTGCCCCGATCCGAAAAGAATGAGAGGAATACTCCGCTGAACAGAAACCACCTGCCACCAAACTACGTTTGAAAAACTGCCCCAAATTGGTACCTGGTCAACGGAAGCCCATCCGCATTAACCAGGAACGGGCCCACCCCTGGTGGGCGCAAACCCAACCATTCGCAAACAACTTCCACCGGACAAACCCCGAGCCCCCGGCACCTTACCCTGGATCACCTTGGTGCCCTTGCCCACTTGATCGTTTTGTGACCTGCGAATAAGCAACGTAACCGAGTCAGCGAGGACACGCACATCGGACACATGCAATCCACCCGGTACCTTTTTAGAAGGGCTAACCAGTTGACCAACCCTCAAAGCCCCGAAAAAAGCCAACACAAACGCCGCCTGAAACAAACGAGCCTCAAAAGGTGAAGAACACACCACCTGCAAAACACCAACAAACGACTCCAACATGTGAAGAGAAACCGGCCTCCTAGAATGCGGACGCATGCGACCTTTCCGGTAACCCCGCAAAGCCTTGCAGACCACAAACGACTTGGTCACATCCTCAACACCATTCAACTGAAACAGGAATGCCAAGCCCGACATCTTTGTGTTCAAGGAGGAAACTGACACCCCCTCCTCACAACACTTACCCAAAAAATACAACAGTACATGTAACCGGTCCTCAGCCGAGAACCCCACCCCAAGCTCACTCACCAAACTATGCCATTCCTGCCACACCCGTTCATATGATCTCCAGGTGGAGTCAGCTACTGACCTCCGGACCAACTCCATCACCGCCCCCACACGAGGCCCCACAAGCCACTGGGGCACGGAACCCCCACCCGATCCGCCTCCGGAGCCAGCTGCCGAAACCTGTCCCACCGCAAACGAGAGAGTGCATCAGCCACCTCATTGTTGACCCCGGGGACATGCACAGCACAAATAACGATATTCAAAGCCAAGCATTTTAAAACCAAAGCCCGTAGCAAACGAACCACTGGCATCGACGAAGCCGAAAATGAAGAAATAGCCTGAACCACACCCAAATTGTCGCAGTGAAAACGCATCAAATCATCTAGTGCAACACTAAGGCCAAACCCGACAGGTCCCGAACCACCCATTCCCAAAAAAGAACTGAACATCTCAACATATGGGCACGAGATGGCGCAGCCCATGGGCAAAACACAGGTCCACAAAATACTGACCCTCCCAACAACATCCCAACAACCGCACACTGTCTGGATGCACCGGCAAGAGCCGAAAGGCCGACTCAATGGCGGTCTTGGCCAACCAGGCCCCCTGCCCAAACGTTGAACCCATCGCACCGCCTCAATAAAAGATGCATAGCACACTGTACACAATGCCGGATCAATGGCCTCGTTCACCAAGCCCCCTTTCGGGTACGATAGGTGGTGGATGAATCAAAACTGATTCGGCTCCCGTTTAGGAACCACCCCAGCGGTGACACCATCAAGTCTCCCGTGGGCGGGGCCTCAAATGGCCCCGCCATCATGCCCAAACCCACCTCCTTCTGGAGCCTAACAGTCACCACCTCCGGGCGAGTCAACGCAGACTTAAGGTTAGCCGCCATGAAAGGTATAACACCCAAATGCTCGGAATCGGGAAACCATCCTTAAAGCCCAACGACAACGCCGGCGCAGCTACCCTATTCGGGTATCTACTTAGGCACGGCACCATTTTGTCCACCCTCACCGACGTCCTCCCTTTTGCCAGCGTCACCAAACCTCTTTCCTCTCTTAAAACACTTCAACAAGGGATGGGCTCCCCCACAACCGGAGCACTCGTGCCTGAAGCAACACGATCCTCCAAACTTACAGGAGCCCTCGTTGTACGGCCGGCAGCAAGGAAGCCCGAGCACCCCTGGCCCCCTCCCGAAAGGGCTGCGGCACAACCCTGGCCTGAGTCATTAGTCTCATCCACAGGGCGATATCTTTTTGGTTCCACCGTATCTCCGGACGAACAGTTTTTTTCTGTCGAAACTGCTCATCATAGCGCAGAATGTAACAAAATAAACCCGTGCACTGGTCCAGCTGCTTTATCCCAGTCACGCTAGCTAGAATGTAAAACGCATGCTCCCAATTCGCAAAGGTACGAGGAATCAGGCGATAAAGCCGCTTCTCTTCCTCCTCCTTCTTGCTCTCGTCTGGCAACACTTTATCTAAATTAAACTTTGAGGGGGAGCAGCGAAATTATTTCCACATATTCCCCCTTCCAAATCCGCTCCTTCACCTCAACCCTCAAATGAGCCCCCAGAGGCGCATCATAACACAGATAAACCTCGCACCGAGCCGAGTCCGCCAACCTTACCCCGTCCGCCATTAAACCTGACACCATGTCCGTCACCGCCCCACCTGGAGTAGCCCCAGCAGGAGAAACACCCTCAGCGGGACCGTCTACCGGTGGCGCTGGCAGAGGTGGCAACACCCCCGTGCCAACCCGGGATGCGGACACTGTCCCCACACCCGCTAACTGAACAGTCCCCACCCCCCCCAACAGAACTGCCTAGGGCCTGAACCAACACACACAGCACTGGGATTAGCCAGCCCGACCCCGGGCGGAACCAACCACGCAGCCGAAGGAGGTACTGCGACAGCCGGAGCGGGCCCAACGGGCCCCCATCAACCAGGGGCCTGCAACCATTTAATAAGGATGACAGCAGCTTCTGCAGCAACAGCGCACCCGCATCAGGGACCCCCCCCCACCGGCAGAGACACCCCACCCAACTGAAGTACACCAGAACCCAACGCCCCCCCGGCAAAGAACCCCCAGCAGTGACAGCAGAAAGAAGTGTAAGGGAAGGAGGGGGAGAAGAAACAGCTGCAAAAGACACAACAGACAGTGATATAAAGGACGACTTACCCTGCTGCCCAGTGGAAACTGTCCGACTGGCCGTTGCTCCAGCTCCCAGCTGACGCCCCGACGGGCCCGCTACTTCCTCTAGACCATCCGAGTCCGTGTCCGACAGTTCACCCTCCGACGTTGATCCCCTTGCACCGCAAGAGACGCAGAGCCCGCCGACAAGGCCACCGATCCACTGCCCAATTAGAAGCCAGAAGCCCTGCGATCAGGCCGCACCACGTCTAACGATCTCCCCCGCAGAGCCCCCCTGCGATCCAGCAGCAGCCGCTCCCGAATCACTGTCGTCACTACGCCTTGGACCTCCGCTTCCCCCTGGATAGCTGCAGCCGCTCTGGTTGATGGGCTTCCAGCCGCACACCCCGATCTCCCCCGCCGTGAAGCGACACGCGGTGGCGGGAGTACCCGCCTACGCCACCGCTCCAGAAGTCCCCCGAGATGCCCTGCCAGGCGACAGGGATGACACCAACCGACCAGCTTTTCCTTGCTGCCTGGCCTTCTTACCAGCCTCACACGAAGCCGCAGCCGCCTGCCGTTTTTTTGCCCCCCCGGGGAGGGGGGGTGCATGTGGGCTACTCCCCCGCTGACTGACACCCGATGAAACCCCCAGGGCTGTATCACAGTCGGCGGCCTTGAACGCCTGGCCCAGCGCGGCGAGGGGGGGCGGGGGGGGGTTTCTCAGAACGTACCTTCACCCGGGCCCGCCAGTAGCAATCCAGCCGCTCCTCATGCCATTGAGCCCCATTTAGTCTGGCCGCAGCAGGAGCCACTCCAGCATGCCCTCCAGCTGATCCATAGCCGAGGTAACAATACAGGAAAAACAGCCTGTTTGTTACCACAACTGCAGATGACTCCCGAATGACTGGCCCCGCCCCCTCCTCCTTTTATGTGACCCTCCTCATGTGCCTAAGCCCCGCCCCCCGGCCGGACTTTTTACCAGCCATTTCCTCTTCCTGTGTGCGCTCCACACAGTGTTCCCCCAGTCATGTGGCCCCTGCGCCTGGGTTCCCCTTACTTCGGGGCTGTCTTGAGAAATGTGAAATGCAAAGCGTTGCAAAGTTAGGATGTTTGAAGCTGCAACTCCCATCTCCTTCCCCATTTATGTAAATGACGAAATTTAACACTGGGTTGCGATTTTTATCCATCCCGTTTTAAGATGATTGCAATAAAGCCAGCTCTTGTGTTTATTTCCAATGGGAAATGTTTTATTCATGGCATCATTGTGGAGCTGAGAGGCAGCATTGGGTCTCCGGTAATCCCACACCTTAGGGCCATGTATGACCTATAACTGGCTCAGGAATGAGGGCAATGCAGACACCGGCGCAGGATATAGCATGATGCATTTAAAGGTCCCTATTCTACATATGCGTTCCATAAACTTGTTTATGTAGGAGAGGTTTGGCAACACACATAGATAAATATGAAAACATTTAGCAGATGCCCCCCAGGTCCATCACTAGGTATCCTTATGCCCGTACACACGATCGGAAATTCCGACAGCAAAATTCCTATGTGAGCATTTCAATGGAAATTCTGACCCTGTGTATGCTTCATCAGACTTTTGCTGTTGGAATTTCCGCCAACAAAAGATTTATTTTTCCGTCGGAAAATCTTTGACGGAATTCCGCTCAAGCTTGGCTTGCATACACACGGTCACACAAAAGTTCTCTGAACATTCGTCCGTCAAGAACGCGGTGACGTACAACACTACAACTAGCCGAGAAAATGAAGTTCAATGCTTCCGAGCATGCGTCAAATTGTTCCAGAGCGTGTGTTGGAATTGCTACAGACGATTGGATTTTCCGATAGGAATTTTTTCCGTCGGAAAATTTGAGAACCAGCTCTCAATCTTTTGTTGGTGAAAATTCCGACAAATTCTCAAATGTTCAGACGGAAAAAATTCCTATGGGAAAATCCGATTGTCTGTAGCAATTCTGACGGGCAAAATTCTGATGCATGCTCGGAAGTAATGTACTTCATTTTCTCTGCTTGTCATAGTGTTGTACGTCACTGCGTTCTTGACAGATGAAAGTTCAGATAACTTTTGTGTGACCGTGTGTATGCAAGCCAAGCTTGAGCGGAATTCCGTAGAAAAAAACATCCAATGTTTTTCCGATGGAAAATCCGATCGTGTGTACGCGGCATTAAGTTTATCTTTAGAGTGCCCAGGTAACCATAAAACCTGGGATCTCTAAAATGCATATACAAATGACAGCTGTGGTTGCTGTTAGGTCCTCCCTGTTCCTGCACCATCTGATTGGCCAGTGAGGCTGCCTATGGAAAGAATTGAACAGAAAGATGCAAGTGGCCCGAAAGAGGAAGCAAGCCTGCCATGGACAATAGAAGCTATGCTAGATATTTACCTAAGATAGAGCCTGCATTTGAGACATATTAAAGGGCAAGTGATACGTGGTGGTCATCTACTACCCTGGGCATTCCGATCCCCCCAAGGATAGGATCAAAGTCAGGCCATGTGTCATGGCTGGGCTCAGCCCTTCCTTCTCTGAGCTGGCCGCTCAGCTGTCAGCTAATTGCCAGCTCCTATCTCTCCACAGTGACTCACCTGTCGATGGTCCTGCTTGACAGTCCTGTCTACCTAATCCTTCCAGTTCAGTTGCTCTCTGCCTTCGCCTTGGTCAACATCAGAGACTTTCTCCTGCGTTCCTGTTGAAGACTTTGCTCGGCTGACATCCCTTCTGGCTCCAGATCCTGCTTGCTGTTCTACTACTTATGTCTCTGGCTCTCTGACATTTGGCTCGGCTGAATATCCGATCCAGTTCCTGAACTCTGGCTATGTTTTATTATTAAACAAGTGTGATTTAACTGTACTTCTGTCTCGGTCTGATTCATGATTCATGTTTCCTGACACTATGGCTCCTTAGGAAATAAGGGAGACAAGGATTGTTTCTGGGCCCTCTGGGAGTTGGCTGACATCGTATAACAATGTGCAGGGCTAAAAAAAAATATTGTTTTTTTTTTTTTTTTTTTCGTTGGGGCGGTAGGGGGGAAGGGAGGGAGCTGGTATAGTAAGCTAGGACATAGAGGACATTTTTAGGGGCCGGTTGGCCTCCCCCTCCCTGGGGGGGAATGGGGACCCCCCGGGGGGAGGAGGGGACCAGCCGGCGTTTGGAGGCGAAGGGTAGGGTACCCACGGAGGCGTGAGACATCAGAGGTCTAGACGGGGATCGGCGAGGGGGGAGGGGGGGAGGGGACGTGTTGAGACGCGCCTCCTTTCTTCCATTTCCGTTTTCCTTGTATTCTTTATTATTTTTTCTTAAAAGATGTGATCAGGACTCGTGTGGGTGCCCTCTTTTTGGTTCTTCCTTTATTTCATTGTTAAACGATATGTATATATAATGTTTCTCCATTGTTCCTCGGTTAGAGGAATGGTTTTCCATCTGTATGTCACTTGGTATGCTTAAAATAATAAAGAAAAATTTAAAAAAAAATATTGTAGATAAGAAGGGCTAATACAAGAAAAAGTCCATCTTCCAGAAGATAGTCCCAACACCATCCTTAGCGTATGAAAAATGTCACACAGCACTGCAGTGAAAAAGCCAATCTGCTTACCGGAAAGTGTTGACCACCCTAATAATGAACTTTCTATAAACAGCTTGCCTTTAATGTAAAAATAATAATAAAAAAACATTTTTACTCGCTTCTATCTGGCTGATTTCGTAATCATTTATTGTCATTTTCACAGTAATGGTCCCAAAAATGTGTCAACATTGTCCAATGTGTCCGCCATAATGTCGCAGTCACGAAAAAAATCGCTAATCGCCGCCATTAGTAGTAAAAATGCAATAAAACTATCCCCTATTCTGTAAACGTTTTTACATTTTGTGCAAACCAATTGATAAACGCTTATTGCGATTTTTTTTACCAAAAATAGGTCGAAGAATACGTATCGGCCTAAACTTTTTTCATATATTTTTGGGGGATATTTATTATGGCAAAAAGTAAAAAAAATATATATTTTTTTTAAATTGTCGCTCTATTTTTGTTTATAGCGCAAAAAATAAAAACCGCAGAGGTGATCAAATACCACCAAAAGAAAACTCTATTTGTGGGAATAAAAGGACGCCAATTTTGTTTGGGAGCCACTTCGCACGACTGCGCAATTGTCAGTTAAAGTGACGCAGTGCTGAATCGCAAAAAGGGGCAAGGTCCTTAACCTGCATAATGGTCCGGGTCTTAAGTGGTTAACAAATGAGCTGTGATGGCTAAAAATCCTACTTGACATTGTACTGCCTAGAAGAATTGAGGCAAACACCTCTGTATTCTTACATGCTATAAGGAAGGCTTAATAGCCGAAACGCGTTAGTATGGATCCTGTTTTACATGATGTAGCCAATAAAATATACAAAAAGGATTTATCGAGATGCCAGCTCAGATCTTTGCATTGGGCCTCTGTATTTTTACTCTTTAGACAACCCTGCCTGAGGCCCCACCGTACAACAAAGAAGTGGGATTGTTGGTGAATAGCACATAGTGGACGGCCAGCCTTAAAGTGACATTTGAGTATATGGAAAAAATATTAAATGCAATTTCTGTCATTCAATTAACATAGTTGCTTGTGATAATTATACCCAGCGCTAATCCCAATAGCTGGCAGGACCAGGAGAGACTGACATAAAAAGCAACAGCTCTCAGGCTAGGTAAAGTTACATTTGTCAGTCAGCAGGACTTGCCTGCACCATGCCTGGAAATCACATAATTAGCTGTTGTCTGGAGTTCAGGCTATACAGTGCCTTGCAAAAGTATTCACCCCCCTTGGCATTTTTCGTGTTTTGTTGCCTCACAACCTGGAATTAACATGGATTGTTTGAGGATTTGCATCATTTAATTTACAGAACATGCCCACAATTTTGAAGATGTGGGAATTATGTAATGACAGGCTGTTGTCGGAAAATCCAACCGTTTGTACGCTCCGGACAATTGTTATCGGATTTTCTGGCAACAAATGTTGGGTAGCATGTAGGGTTGTCTCTATACCGATACCAGTATAGGGACCGATACCCAGAATTTGTGCGAGTACCAGTGGTGGTGCGTCTATAGGGACACCGGAGCGCTGCCCCCTCTGGATCGCTCACAGCCAGTAAAATATACAGATTCATACACTGTATGAATCTGTATATTTTCGCCGCTGCCGCCCACTATTCAGCTGACCGGACATTGAGCGCCAGCGGCAGCTGACTGGCTGTGGGGAAGTGCCCATCAGAGCCGCCAATCAGGTAATCTGATTCTGGTAATCAGTAACCTGATTGGCTGAAGTGTCATCGACGGCGGGACGAGGGACGGTAGAAGCCAGAAAGGTAAGTGCCAGGGGGGTACTGGGCACAGTGGCTACAAGTGGGGGCACAGTGGCCACAAGTGGGTGCACAATGGCGACAATTGGGGGCACAGTGGCGACAATTGGGGGCACAGTGGCTGTATTTTGATGGCACGGTGGCTGCGTTTAATGGCATGGCACAGCGATTGCGTTTGATGGCACAGTGACTGCATTTGATGGCATGGCACAGTGGTGACAATTGATGGCACAGTGGTTGTGTTTGATGGCATGGCACAGTGGTGACAAGTGATGGCACAGTGGCTGCATTTGATGGCATGGCACAGTGGCTGCATTTGATAGGTACAGTGAGGCTGCAATTGTTTTTTTTCGTTTGAGCACCAGCCGCCACTGGCGAGTACTAGTATTTACACGAATGCTCCCGATGCCAGATCCGATACCCGGAACCTGAAGTCGGTGGACGGAGAGGGGGCGGAGCGGAGATCCGTCTAGTGGCATTGTATCAAAGTGAAGTTGATAAGCTGGCCAGGGCAGGGGAGCAGGGTGCCGCCGCATATTCCGGTGACCGAAGAGTGACGTTCCGTGTCTCCATCGGAAGGGTAAGCATCACGACGGCCATATTGGTACACCCTGCACTCGGCTGCAGTAAGCCAGCAGCGGACATATTGTTACACCCAGCCCATATAGTTCGGGCTGGGTGTAACAAGATGTCCGCTGGTGGCTTACTGCAGCCGAGTGCAGGGTGTACCAATATGGGCGTTGCAGCATATACCTACTAGAAGTTAAATGACATGAATGATGAGAGGAAAGGAAGGATTTTGCAATGCTATATGCCAAATAGCATTGCAAAATCCTTTATCTCCTCATTCATATAATTTATTATGCAAGTGCCCATCAGTACCTGCCCATAAGTGCCTATAAGTGACATCAATTCCAATTATCAGTGCCGCCTTTCAGTGCTCATAAGTGCCGCCTATCAGTGCCATCTGTCAGTGCCATCCATCCATCAGTGTCCTCTGTCAGTGCCAAAAAAAAAAAAAACTGTGCTAACACTACTGTTGTCTTGTTTTTTAATTAAAAAAAGTGTATTTTTTCCAAAAAAAGTGTGCCTGTAAGGCCACGTACACACGATCAAATTTATCTGCTGAAACGGTCCAATCGTGTGTACGGGCGAGTATGCTTTAAAATTTGTCTGCTACAAACCTGTCCGTCGGATCTGTCCGCTGGTTAGTACACTAACCAGTGGACAGAATTGTCCGCGCATGCGTCGAATGGATTCGACGCATGCGCGGAAGCATTTTATTTCCGGGTTTGGTGACGTGGCAGCGTCATTGTCACCGCCACGTCACCGCGTTCCCTGGCCGAGGGGATTTTCATCCGATGGTGTGTACACACCTTCGGACGAAAATCCGGAGGAGACATGTCCGCTGGAAACGGTCCGTCGGACATGTTTCAGCGGACATGTCCCTCCGTGTGTACGCGGCCTGAGACCGCTGAGCAAATACAGTGTGACATGAAGTATTGCAATGACCGCCATTTTATTCTCTAGGGTGTTAGAATTTTTTTTTATATAATGTTTGGGGGTTATAAGTAATTTTCTAGCAAAAAAACGTGTTTTTTAACTTGTAAACGCTGAGTCTGAAAAAGAGACTGGTCCTTAAGTGGCTATAGGACCCTTTGAGGATACATCACTGTATTAGAATTCAGTCTGATTATCATTTAGTAATTATTACAGCAATGTACACAATGATAAACGACACTTCTAGTCCTGTTTCTGGGACTTGTCAAAGTAAAAGGGTCCTTCTATGATCTGTCACTGCAGTCATGCCTCTTATCTCTATTCAAGCAAGCACTGAGTACTGCGGAAAGCCAATCAGTATTAGATTTCAATGGATGCCTTTGAGTTTTCCACCTACACTGAGAAATCCCAGAGTCATACTGAACAGCTGAATGGAACGGCTTTATAAAAAATTACAAGAAAGAGAATACTGGTAGACAAAGACTTTTCAGATTATTATTTTTTTTTTCTTTACAAAGATGTTTCTATTCATTTTTTTTCATGTAAGCAGAACAAAAAAAAAATAGTACATATCCATTGCCAGTATTTCAGAGTTCTCAGTCCACCCAACAGCAGCCTATGATGATGTCCCCAATGGTTTGCAGCCAAGCCATTGAAACATTGCAGTCCCTTGTGTTGGGTTGGTATCTTATCCCAACATTTATTAAAGGGAATGTGTAGCGGTGACTAGAGATGCAATGGATCAAAAAACTCACAGTTCGGATCGTTCCTCGGATCAGAGCCACAGATTGGACAATTTTTCAGATCACCACCATATATAGTCCCCACTGTAATGTCCACATCTCTCCCACTGTAATGTCTACGTCATCTCCCCTACTGTAATGTCCACGTCTCCCCTACTGTAATATCCATGTCTTCCCCACTGTAATGTCCACATTCCCCCCCATCTCCCCCACTGTAATGTCCACATCTCCCCAGTCAGCGCCACTCTGGGAAACTCACCTAGGCCGCCGCTGGGTGTACCAAGATGGCCGCCGCCCTTTCCTATGGGCTCCCCCACTGTAATGTCCACATCTCCCCCACTGTAATGTCTACGTCATCTCCCCTACTGTAATGTCCACGTCTCCCCTACTGTAATATCCATGTCTCCCCCACTGTAATGTCCACGTCTCCCCTACTGTAATATCCATGTCTTCCCCACTGTAATGTCCACATTCCCCCCCATCTCCCCCACTGTAATGTCCACATCTCCCCAGTCAGCGCCACTCTGGGAAACTCACCTAGGCCGCCGCTGGGTGTACCAAGATGGCCGCCGCCCTTTCCTATGGGCTCCCCCACTGTAATGTCCACATCTCCCCCACTGTAATGTCTACGTCATCTCCCCTACTGTAATGTCCACGTTTCCCCTATTGTAATGTCCACGTCTCCCCCACTGTAATGTCCACATCCCCCCCATCTCCCCCACTGTAATGTCCACATCCCCCCCATCTCCCCCACTGTAATGTCCACATCCCCCCCATCTCCCCCACTGTAATGTCCACATCTCTCCAGTAAGCGTCACTCTGGGAAACTCACCTAGGCCGCCGCTGGGTGTACCAAGATGGCCGCCGGCCTTTCCTATGGGCTCCCCCACTGTAATGTCCACGTCATCTCCCCCACTGTAATGTCCACGTCTCCCCCACTGTAATGTCCACATCTCCCCCCACTGTAATGTCCACGTCTCCCCCCACTGTAATGTCCACGTCTCCCCCACTGTAATGTCCACATCTGCCACCACTAATATCCCACTAATATCCACATTCCCCCCCCCCACTGTAATATCCATATCCCCCCCACTGCAATGTCCACGTCATCTCCCCCACTGTAATGTCCACATCTCCCCCCACTAATATCCACATCTCCCCCCACTGTAATTTCCACGTCATCTCCCCCCACTGTAATGTCCACGTCATCTCCCCCCACTGTAATGTCCACGTCATCTCCCCCCCCACTGTAATGTCCATGTCATCTCCCCCACTGTAATGTCCACATCTCTCCCCACTGTAATATCCACGTCTCCCCCCACTGTAATGTCCACGTCTCCCCCACTGTAATGTCCACATCTCTCCCCACTGTAATGTCCACATCTCCCCCCACTGTAATGTCCACGTCTCCCCCCACTGTAATGTCCACGTCTCCCCCACTGTAATGTCCACATCTCCCCCACTGTAATGTCCACATCTTCCACCACTAATATCCCACTAATATCCACATCCTCCCCCCCCACTGTAATATCCATATCTCCCCCCCACTGCAATGTCCACGTCATCTCCCCCACTGTAATGTCCACATCTCCCCCCACTAATATCCACATCTCCCCCCACTGTAATTTCCACGTCATCTCCCCCCACTGTAATGTCCACGTCATCTCCCCCCACTGTAATGTCCACGTCATCTCCCCCCCCCCACTGTAATGTCCATGTCATCTCCCCCACTGTAATGTCCACATCTCTCCCCACTGTAATATCCACGTCTCCCCCCACTGTAATGTCCACGTCTCCCCCACTGTAATGTCCACGTCTCCCCCACTGTAATGTCCACATCTTCCACCACTAATATCCCACTAATATCCACATCCCCCCCCCCCACTGTAATATCCATATCTCCCCCCACTGCAATGTCCACGTCATCTCCCCCACTGTAATGTCCACATCTCCCCCCACTAATATCCACATCTCCCCCCCACTGTAATTTCCACGTCATCTCCCCCCACTGTAATGTCCACGTCATCTCCCCCCACTGTAATTTCCACGTCATCTCCCCCCCCACTGTAATGTCCATGTCATCTCCCCCACTGTAATGTCCACATCTCCCCCCACTAATATCCACATCTCCCCCCCACTGTAATGGCCACGTCATCTCCCCCACTGTAATGTCCACATCCCCCCCATCTCCCCCACTGTAATGTCCACATCTCCCCACATCTCCCCCACTGTAATGTCCACACCCCCCATCTCCCCCACTGTAATGTCCACATCTCCCCAGTCAGCGCCACTCTGGGAAACTCACCTAGGCCGCCGCTGGGTGTACCAAGATGGCCGCCAGCCTTTCCTATGGGCTCAATCCTCAGATTGCGTGGTGTGCCGATTCGCGGACGTTGAGCCGTTCGGACCACGGATCAATGACGATCCATTGCACCCCTAGTGGTGACCCAATTTACCTACCTTGTCCAGCCAGTGGGCTCCCACAATCCCAAGGATTCCTGGATAGACCCAGGAGACAAGGGGTTCAAGGGAGCTGACCAAACATTCATGCCCCGTACACACGATCGGAATTTCCGATGGCCTAAAATCTGATGGAATTTTTAGTCAGAATTTCGGAATTTCGTCCAAAACGCGGTGACGAAAAATACTCCGACAAGCCGAGAAAAATTAAGTTCAATGCTTCCGAGCATGCGTCGACTTGATTCTAAGCATACGTGGGTTTTTTTCTCCATCAGAGTTGCACACAGACGATAGGAATTTCCTCTCAGACTTTTTTCATCGGAAATTCCAATCGTGTGTACGCGCCATCAGTGTGCATGAGCCCTTATACTAAGTTCTCTTAGATACTGTTATTCGGTATTGTGCTGCCATCTAGTGACCTTTGTGGGAACTCTACTTAGCCTGTGCTACAAACACTTCTCTGCCTGTTATACACTTTATCTTATGCTTGTTACATAACATACCCCTTCACCATTTTTTTTGGAATTGTCAATTTTCTTTCATTCATATAGTAAACTTTGTGTTCTTTGTGTCCTCTGAGCTTCTCACCCAAAACTTATGTGGATTCACTCGGGATTTCTTTCTGGCGGTCCTGTGGGTAAGCTTTTGAAGGGTCCTGGATAAAGCGAGCACTCCAAAATCTCCCCTGCCTATTGAAATGAATGGGCAGCGCTTCTTAACCACTTGCCGACCACCGCATGTATATATACGTCTTTACAAAGGGACATACTGTACCTGTACGTCACTTTGAATTTGCCGCCGTGCTGGTGTGCATGTCCCTATCGCGTGCTTGGTGGGTCCGTGGGTCCGGTGGACTTAATGTTCGCCGGGTGCCCGCGATCGTCTTATGCGTGGCAAGTCTCTAGCAAGAGCAAAGATACAGTGGTGAGTCTACGGCAGGTGCTCTGCAAGTCTACAGCATGAAAATTCAGCCACAGTGCCCCATGTGGTGGGATGACTATTGCACAACATAACTGAACCAGAACTTGCAGAATGTTCGCAAAGACAGTTGATCTGGAGTCATGTAATGTGGACTTGCTACAATTGTGCAACAAACATGTGAAGCCTGGCCAGTCTACCAATAGCTTAGCAAGTCATTTTCTATCTTGCCGCACATTTGTTTGCTATCTGGGGCACAGGTAGTGTTGCCACCTGTCCAGAATTCACCCGGACAGTCCAGGTTTTGAACCATGTGTCCGGGTTTCAGACTGCATGAAACATTTATTCACACTGAACTGTCGCTAACTTTCCCAGGCAGAAGGAACACTCTACTATTCGCCACACAGAGCACCAATCAGAAATGGCCAGATCCTCTGGCCCCTCCCTTGAAGGAGGGAAGGAATACCTCCATCCACCTAATTTGTGTGGATAGAGGAATCAGTTTTTTTATTCAGTCCACAAATCATATGTATTGAAGAGTTTTGTTTTCATTTTTTTAAATATTGTGCTGAGGTTTATGTCTGTGAGAGTCTTACTTGTGGCACAGCATTCTAAGCATATTTTATGGGCACAAGAATGTTCGGGATTGGTTTGCAGAAAAGGTGGCAACCCTAGGCACAGGGGACACCTTTGGTCACCAGCAGGGGCGGACTGACAACTCATGGGGCCCCCGGGCAATAGGAGAATATGGGGCCCCCAGGCAATAGATTATGGGGCCACACAGTATACATACACACATACAGTATACATACACAGTATACACACACAGTATACACACACATACAGTATACATACACAGTATACACACACATACAGTATACATACACAGTATACACACACATACAGTATACATACACAGTATACGTACACAGTATACACACACACATACAGTATACACACACATACAGTATACACACACAGTATACACACACATACAGTATACATACACAGTATACGTACACAGTATACACACACACACACACAGTATACACACACATACAGTATACATACACAGTATACGTACACAGTATACACACACACATACAGTATACACACACATACAGTATACACACACAGTATACACACACATACAGTATACATACACAGTATACGTACACAGTATACACACACACATACAGTATACACACACAGTATACACACACATACAGTATACATACACAGTATACGTACACAGTATACACACACACATACAGTATACACACACATACAGTATACACACAGTATACACACACATACAGTATACACACACAGTATACACACACATACAGTATACACACACAGTATACACACACATACAGTATACATACACAGTATACACACACAGTATACACACACATACAGTATACACACACAGTATACACACACACATACAGTATACATACACAGTATACACACACATACAGTATACACACACACATACAGTATACATACACAGTATACACACACACATACAGTATACATACACAGTATACACACACATACAGTATACATACACAGTATACACACACAGTATACACACACATACAGTATACATACACAGTATACACATAGTATACACACATACAATATACATACACAGTATACACACACACATACAGTCTACACACACACACACACACATACAGTATACATACACAGTATACACACACATACAGTATACATACACAGTATACACACACACATACAGTATACATACACAGTATACACACACACACATACAGTATACACACATACATACAGTATACATACACAGTATACACACACATACAGTATACATACACAGTATACACACATACAGTATACACACACATGCAGTATACACACACAGTATACACACACACACATACAGTATACATACCCAGTATACACACACACACAGTATACACACACATACAGTATACATACACAGTATACACACACATACAGTATACATACACAGTATACACACACATACAGTATACATACACAGTATACACACACACAGTATACACACACATACAGTATACACACACATACAGTATACAAACACAGTATACACACATATACAGTATACATACACAGTATACACACACATACAGTATACATACACAGTATACACACACAGTATACACACACATACAGTATACATACACAGTATACACACACATACAGTATACATACACAGTATACACACACATACAGTATACATACACAGTATACACACACAGTATACATACACACAGAATATACATACACACACTGAAAAGGTACTGGAAAGGTGGGAGATTCTATAATCTTGGGATTAAAAAAAAAACAACATTTTTTTACATACTGTCCCTGTTTTTTCTGAGGCTGGCAACCCTGATGGGGCCCCTTAGTGGCATGGGGCAGTGCCCGAGTGCCCAAATGGTCAGTCCGCCCCTGGTCACCAGCATTGTCAGTCTGGGGGGGGGGGGAGTGTGAGATGTACTAGCAGATTCAGATGCACTAACAAATTGAAGCCAAACTTCAGCTAATACTTTATAAGCAGTTAGAAAGCAGTTTTCCTTTTGGGATAAAGGATTTATATAAAAGCTGATCATTTTAAGCACCCCCTGTCAGTTGCAAATGGGTTTTCTCAACCCTCTAACTGCTACATCTGCAGGAAATGTGATCTTTTGAAAAACAACAGTCTTACTGGCCAGATCACCAGGTGAAAATAAAGAAATAAATAAAAAGGAAAACAAATTCAGCCACCGCAGAATTTGCAATATAATAAATGTTTGCTTTCGGGTTTAATACCGCTTTAATGCAAATAGTGAGTGTCCTGGGCAGGATTTTAAAACAAGGACCCCGTTGCTGCGGAGGGGGGGAGTGCTGACCCCTACGCACTTCTTCCTATTACTTGCTGTGAAATAATTGGAGGACAATAGCTGGGAAATGTTGCACGGTTTATGGCTCTGCGTTGGGCACAATGTGTGCATTATTTGGTTAGTAGGCTTGTCTCTGGCTGTCACTATGGGAGTCAGGCTGACACTGCTTGTCACTCTCTATCTGAGCTGCTAGAAAGTATCACAGAACAATACAGAGAACACAGCAGATGGGATAAAGTAACACAACCTTCCATTCTCTGGAGACTTACCTGTGACGTCACGGCGTCCTCCAGCAGTCCGGCAGGTGCCAGGTACCCGGGCCCCTCCGCTGTTCCCCTCCCTCCCTCTGATCTCAGTAGTGTGACAGCAGCAGCTGCCTGAGAAATGACCAGTGCCAGTGCCCCCTCCTCTCCTGTCATTACTAGTCCCCCGCCTGCTCCTTCTATGCGTTTCACCTCCTCTCCCTGCAGTGCCCAGCTTCTCCTCCCTCTCCAGCCCAGCCATTCCACTTCCCTATCCTTTACCTCCTCTTCACATTCTTCAACTGCACTTCTACACCCTGTTATCTGCCTTCCAGCCACTGAGGGGTGCTACTTCACAAACACATATTAACCACGTGCGCACCGGGCGTTTAAACCCCCTTCCTGCCCAGACCAATTTTCAGCTTTCAGCGCTCTCACTTTCTAAGACAATTGCACGGTCATGCAACGCTGTACATTTTTTTCACACAAACTGATATTTCTTTTGGTGGTATTTAATCACTGCTACGTTTTCAGTTATTTGTTAAATTTTTTTTTTTAAAGTTTCATAGTTTGGTATACAATTTTGAAAACAGGTAATTTTTCTTCTTCATTAATGTGCACTAATGAGGCTGCACTGATGTGCACTGATAGGCTGCATGGATAGGCATTGATAGGCGGCAATGATGTGCACTGATAGGCTCCACTGATAGGCTGCACTGATGGGCACAGATAGGCTGCACTGAGGGGCATTCATATGCTGCACTGAGGGGCATTGATAGGCTGCATTGATGTGCACTGATAGGCTGCACTGATAGGCTGCACTGATAGGTGGCACTGATGGGCATTGATAGGCTGCACTGATGGGCACTGATAGGTGGCACTGATGGGCACAGAGAGGTGGCACCGATGGGTGGCACTGATGGTTGGCACTAATGGGTGGCACTGAAGGGCACTGATAGGTGACAATGATGATCATTGATGGGTGGCACTGGTAGGTGACACTGATCAGTGGCACTGATGGGAATTGATTGGCAGCACTATGGGCATTAATAGGTGGCACTGTGGGCATTGGTAGGTGGCACTGGTGGGCACAGATGAGGCAGCCACTGCTCCCTGTGTGAAGGACCGATTTTCCTCTGACAGAAGTCGGCAATCAGCGTGAGTAAACAAACCAAAAAATGATTACCGATCTTCTGTTTACATCACCTGATCAGCTGTCATTGGCTGACTCGTCGATCACAGAGCGTGTCGCACGCAGATAATGCCTTTGGAGGATGTCTATTAATGGCCTCGCGGCAAATAAGGCCCACGCTGTAGCTGTCTTGGCCATTCGGCTATAGTGCAGGCGTGAGGTGGTTAAGGGCTCATTCAGGCTCGGTTCACACCAATGCGTTTTTTTATGCTTTTGTGCCTTTTGCATAGGTTCCTATGGCTGGGCAGGAAGTAAATCACTCCCTAGGGAACATATTTAACCCCTTCAGAGCCCCCTAGTGTTAACCTCTTCCCCGCCAGTCACATTTACACAGTAATCAGTGCGGTTTTATAGCACTAATCGCTGTATAAATGTGAATGGTCCCAAAAATGTGTCAAAAGTGTCCGATATGTCCGCCGCAATGTCACAGTCACAATAAAAATCGCAGATCGCCGCCATTACTAGTAAAAAAGAAAAATGCCATAAAACGATCCCTTATTTTGCAGACACTATAACTTTTGCGCAAACCAATCAATATATGCTTATTGCGATTTTTTTTACGAAAAATGTGTAGAAGAATACATATCAGCCTAAATTGAGGAAAAAAAATGTTTTTTATATATTTTTGGGGGATATTTATTATAGCAAAAAGTAAAAAATATGGATTTTTTTTTCAAAATTGTCACTCTATTTTTGTTTTTAGCACAAAAAATAAAAACCGCAGAGGTGATCAAATACCACCAAAAGAAAGCTCTATTTGTGGGGAAAAAAAGGATAGGAATTTTGTTTGCGAACCACGTCGTACGACCGTGCAATTGATAGTTAAAGCGACGCAGTGCCGAATCGCAAAAAGTGCTCTGGTAAAGAAGGGGGTAAATTCTTCCGGGGCTGTAGTGGTTAAAGTGTATTTTTTCCCCCCAAAAATTGTGTTTGAAAGATTGCTGTGCAAATACAGTGTGACATAAAATATTGCAACGACCACCATTTTATTCTCTAGGGTCTCTGCTTCAAAAATATATATAATGTTTGGGGGTTCTAAGTTATTTTCTAGCTAAAAAAATGTTTTACTTGTAAACAATAAATGTCAGAAAATGTGGTTATACATGATGACTGATGATAAGGCTGTCTGTATGAAATTATTCCAGTCGCTTATGTCAACTTAACACTGAACTCCGGGATCAGCAAATATTGTCTAAATACAAGAGTCATGTGTACTTACCTGATTCTTGGTGTGCTTTGTGTATTTCTTCCAGATCTGCCCAGTGTGAGACTTTACTTGTTGACATGTTGGGTATTTATTTATTCAGTGCAACCTCATCTTTTATATTCTGCCACACAATTGAGTAATTTATTGCATTTGTGTGCCCTCAAATACATTTGTGTGTATCTTTTACTTACCGTATATACTCGAGTATAAGCCGAGTTTTTCAGCATTTTTTGTGCTGAAAATGCCCCCCTTGGCCTATACTCGAGTCACCTTTTTGCACCTGATCTCCCAGACTTTGGGGACCTTGCAGGGCCGGCCCTACCTAGGGTTGCCACCTTTTCTTCAAGTCAAACCCGAACACTTTAGCGGCCCACGGCAATTTTTTTTATAGTATAACCTTTATATATATTTTACTATTAAATACCATTTCTGATCATATGAAGTTAATACCAAGAGTTTCCCTTTACATCTGAATCCACAGAGATCCCCTTTTACTGTAAGGGGGGACTCTGCAGACTCTGATGTAAGAGGGGACTCTGGGGCCTCTAACATAAGGAATGCTCTGGAAACCATGATCTAAGGGGGAACACTGAGAACTCTGATATACAGGAGGACTTTGATGTAGGGGGGAACACTGTGGTCTCTGTTGTAAAGGGAAACTCTGATGTAAGGGGGAACACTGAGAACTCTGATGTACGGAGAAGACTCTGATGTAACAGGGAACTCTGATGTAAGGGGTGCTCTGAGAACCCTGATTCACCTTTGTATACTCAATCAGAGGCAGGAGAGAAAGGGGAGGAGGGGGGAGACATTCACAGACAGGGATGGATGGGGAGCTCACTCACCCCTTGGCAGTCAGCACCTCTCATCCAAATGTATCTGAGGCTACTGGACTTTAAATTTCCAGCCCCGACTTTCCTTTTCTGAGGCACAGCACTGAGGACTGGACTGTGGGCAGACACAGAGGGGACGGGGTGGGGGTAATGAGTGTAGATCGAGCCCTCTCTCAGGCAGTGTGAAAGAGACAAATGCAGCCATAAACCATGCTGGCAAGCCATAGTCCAGGCTAAATAATGTGTCCGGGTTTCAGGCTTTCTGAAACCCGGACACAGGATTCCAAACCCGAACTGTCCGGGTGAATCCTGGACAGGTGGCAACCCTAGCCCTACCATGGGACCCGATGGTACCTCGGTCCCAGGCGGCACTTTCCGGCGGCGGCAAATTGCCGCCTGTCAGCCAGCCAGCCCGCTCCGCATGTGCCTGGGTTTCAACCTGCTGGACCTGTCTTGTAGCAGCTGAATGATCCGTGGCTAGAGGGGTGCACGATCATCTCGTGCCTGAAGTGTATACACTACTGCCTGTAAACATTGGTGCGCTCTGTGTTTGAGCCTAACTCAGCTCAGCTATTGGCAGCGGCGGGTGTCCTGTGATTGGATGAGCAGGTCATCTGCAGGACGGACGGCTGACACAAGGCTCTGTGATTCGCCTGGAGGAGCTGGACACATGTTGGATGCAGGCTGGACCGTGGCTGTGAGTAATCGCGCCTTCCCCTGCATGCTCCTAACTCTTGTGTGTCACTATCTCCTGAGGTCCGTCTCTCATCCTCTCTGTCAGCCGCCCCCCTCCCCCTTCTCAATGTATGCCAACCCCCTCCTCAATGTATGTCAGCCCCCCTCCTCAATGTATGTCAGCACCCCTCCTCAATGTATGTCAGCCCCCCTCCTCAATGTATGTCAGCCCCCCTCCTCAATGTATGTCAGCCCCCCTCCTCAATGTATGTCAGCCCCCTCCTCAATGTATGTCAGCCACCCCCCCTTAATGTATGTCAGCCACCCCCCCTCAATATATGTCAGCCACCCCCCCCTCAATGTATGTCAGCCACTCCCCCTCAATGTATGTCAACCCCCCTCCTCAATGTATGTCAGCCCCCCTCCTAAATGTCAGCCCCCCCTCAATGTATGTCAGCCGCCCCCCCTCCTCAATGTAAACCCCCCCTCAATGTCAACTGTCCCCCTCCTCAATGTCAACCGCCCCCCCTCCTCTATGTCAGCCGCACCCCCTCCTCTATGTCAGCCGCACCCCCTCCTCTGTCAGCCGCCCCCCTCCTCTATATCAGCCGCACCCCCTACTCTATGTCAGCCGCACCCCCTACTCTATGTCAGCCGCACCCCGTCCTCTATGTCAACCGCCCCCCCCTCCTCAATGTCAGCTGCACCACCTCCTCTGTCAGCCGCACCCCCTCCTCTATGTCAGCTACCCCCCCTCCTCTATGTCAGCCGCACCCCCTCCTCTATGTCAGCCGCACCCCCACCTCTATGTCAGCCGCCCCCCCCTCCTCTATGTCAGCCGAACACCCCTCCTCTATGTCAGCCGAACACCCCTCCTCTATGTCAGCCGCACCCCCTCCTCTATGTCACCTGCACCCCCTCCTCTATGTCAGCCGCACCCCCTCCTCTGTCAGCCGCCCCCCTCCTCTATATCAGCCGCACCCCCTACTCTATGTCAGCCGCACCCCCTACTCTATGTCAGCCGCACCCCGTCCTCTATGTCAACCGCCCCCCCTTCCTCAATGTCAGCTGCACCACCTCCTCTGTCAGCCGCACCCCCTCCTCTATGTCAGCTACCCCCCCTCCTCTATGTCAGCCGCACCCCCTCCTCTATGTCAGCCGCACCCCCTCCTCTATGTCAGCCGCCCCCCCTCCTCTATGTCAGCCGAACACCCCTCCTCTATGTCAGCCGCACCCCCTCCTCTATGTCAGCCGCACCCCCTCCTCTATGTCAGCCGCACCCCCTCCTCTATGTCACCGCACCCCCTCCTCCTGTCAGCAGACTTCCCCCCCTCTTTGTCATCTCTCTGCTGCCTGCCTTCACTCTGGGACACAGCAAATCCGCAATGTGTGGCAGGTGCTGTTGTGGCAAGTGACAATCTGCAATGTGGCAGGTCAAGTGGCAAGTGACAATCTGCAATGTGTGGCAGGTGATGTTGTGGCAAGTGACAAAACGCAATGTGTGATGTCGTGGCAAGTGACAATCCGCAATGTGTGGCAAGTGACAACCCGCAATGTGTGGCAAGTGGCAACCCGCAATGTGTGGCAAGTGACAACCCGTAGTGCAACACGTGGCAAGTGACAAACTGCAACACGTGGCAAGTGACAAACTGCAACACGTGGCAAGTGACAATCTGCAACACGTGGCAAGTGACAATCCGCACTGATTCGGCATTATGGTGAGTTGAACTATTTTATATATTATATAACTTATTAGAAATTATGCACTTTACTAATTCTGTTTTGTGATATGATTCTTCTACATATGTTTGGTAAAAAAAAAATGCAATAGGTGTATATTGATTAGTTTGTGCAAAAGTTATAGTGTTTACAAAAAAAACCTGTGTAAATGTCACTGGCAGGAAAGGGGTTAAATGTGTTCCCTGGGAGGTGTTTCTAACTGGGGGGATGGGACTGACTGAAGGAGGAGAGAGATCTCTGTTACTAATTACTAGGAACAGAAGATATGTCTCTCCTCCCCTGTCAGAATGTCTGTTTACATTGACAGATCCCCATTCTGGCTCTCTGTGGAGCGATCGTGGGTGGCCGACTGACATTGCAGCGACACACAGGTCCTTTTATACGTCTATATACATGTATAGAGCTATGACAGGTAATTTTATACTCCTACATACATGTATAGAGCCATGACATGTCCTCTTAAGCTATCATGATATAAAATTATATCCTTTTGGTGGGCGTGATTTTTTTTTTGGGGGGGGGGGGGCAGCATTTCATTCTTGGTACCAAGCAGCACCATGTCTTAGGCCGGCACTGGGACCTTGGCACACATGAAAATGTCATTTCTCCATTGACTTTGGGGACCCAGTACTGGCCGATCGTAGCCCCACGCTTCCTCTACATATGTGCAAAGATTGTTGTCTTGGGGACCTATGGCTGGGGAGCACCGATTTTTCAAAGCCGGGCACCCCTTCCATAGACTCCTATGTTAAACGTCAGACTAGTCATGGACACAGTGAGGCATGGGCACTAGGGTTGCCACCTGTCCAGGATTTGCCCGGAGAGTGCGGGTTTGGAATCATGCGTCCGGGTTTCAGACTGCCTGAAACCCGGACACATTATTTAGACTGGACTACTGTATGGCTTCCCAGCAGGGTTGTTGGCTGCAGTTGTCTAAGCTGAGAGTATCTGTTATACTCTTTCACACTGCCCAAAACCAACACTAACCCCCCCTCCCCCAAACATCCCTCTGTGTCTGTCCACACTCCAATCCCTGGCACTGTGCCTCAGAAAAGAAAAGTTGGGGGTGGAGATTTAAAGTCCACCAGTAAAAAAAAGTGTAAAAAAAATTGAGTAAAAAAAAATAGAAAAATGTTTTAAACGCCCCTGTACCCAGTAGCTTGCACTCAGAAGCGAACACGCACGTAAGTCCCGCCCACATATGTAAACGCCGCTCAAACCCCACATATGAGGTATCGCCACAGAGCGTGTGCAACAATTTTAGCACTAGACCTCCTCTGTAACTCTAAACTGATGACCTGTAAAAAAAATGAAAGCGTCGCCTATGGAGATTTGTAAGTACTGAAGTTTGGCGCCATTCCATGAGTGTGCGCTATTTTTAAAGCGTGACATGTTAGGTATCTATTTACTAACATCATCTTTCACGTAATGCAAAAAAATTGGGCTAACTTTACTGTTTTGTTATTTTTTAATACATAAAACCATTTTTACATTTTTTTTTAATTATTGCACAAATACCGTGCGAGATAAAATGTTTCAATGACCGCCATTTTGTTCCCTAGGGTGTCTGCTAAAAAAAAAAACATTTATAATGTTTGGGGGTTCTGAGTAATTTTCTAGCAAAAAAAATATGATTTTTACATGAAGGAGAGGAGTGCCATAATAGGCCCGGTATGGAAGTGGTTAAATGACATTACTAAATCCTCCTTGTCATAACAATACTGAACTTTTCCAAGACAATACTCCCTGTAAATCCTTTTTTATTGTTGATTTAAATGCCAGTCTAAGTAATTAAAGTCAACAACTGTATTTCCAGCTGCAGCAAGCTTAGTCCCATCATACTAACAGCTGACGGTGATTTGGTGGTCACTTAGGCCATCTTCTGGTTGATCCTTGAAGTGCATTTATATCCCAGCCAGCAGAACCTGTGCATAGAGGCTGTTCTTATTTTAAATATAGAGCCAAAATCCATCCTTTCAAAATATATTGCTGATAGGTTAAATGGGTTAATTGAGTCCCAGGGTGACAAGTTCTAAAGAATTACATTTAAACAGCCCTGGAAGAATTGGCTGCCCAATAACCGCGATTTCTTTGCGATACGGCACTGTGACGCGCTCGTGCGATGTTGTACCCAAACAACATTTACATCCTTTTTTCCCCACAAATAGAGCTTTCTTTTGGTGGCATTTGATTATCTCTGCGATAAAAAGAATTTGCGCTATAAACAAAAAAAAAGCGACGATTTTAGAAAAAAAACAATATTTTGTACTTTTTGCCATATTAAATATCTAATTTAAAAAAAAAAATGTATTCTACATCTTTTTGGTAATAAAAATTGCAATAAGCGTATACTGGTTGGTTTGCGCAAAAGTTATAGCGTCTACAAAATAGGGGATAGATTTATAGCATTTTTATTATAATTTTTTTACTAGTACTAGATTTTTATCAGGACTGCGACATTATGGCAGACACATAGGACACTTTTGATACATTTTTTGGCACCATTGGCATTTATACATGCTATAAAAATGCACTGATTAATGTAAAAATTTCACTGGCAGGGAAAGGGTTAACACTAGGGGGCAATTAAAGTGGTAGTAAAGTCTACCACTTTTACCTACAGGTAAGCCTATAATAAGGCTTACCTGTAGGTATAAATAATATCTCTGAAACCTGTACGGTTTAGGAGATATTCCCCTCGCAATGCGCCGCTGATTGCAGCGGCACATGCGCAGGGGGGATCCTCGGCTAAGGAGCCGACAGCCGCCGGACCATGCCGGAATGAAATATCCCGCGCGCATGCGCGCGACTGATGACATCGACTCTCCAGCCAATCACAGCGCTGGAGCGGCGATACTCGGAAGACACGCCAGGCAAGATGACATCTCGCTCGGGGTGGACCAGGTAAGTTCTGTATTTCATAATGAGCTAGTATGCGGTGCATACTAGTTCATTATCGCTTTTGCCTTACAGGTGTAAAAAATAAAAAATGTGGGTATACAACCGCTTTAAGGGGTTGACTGTGTTCCCGAATATGTGTTCTAACTGTAGGGGGATGGCACTGACCTAGAGGAAATTACAGATCGTGGTTCCTACCTATTAGGAATTTACAATTTGCATTTCCTCACTGAGCAGAACAGGGATGTGTGTGTTTACACATGCACGTCCCTGTTCTTCCTCTTGTGCCCGGAGATCGCTCGCGCCCGGCAGTCATCGTGCATCGGCAGGCGTGCGAGCACCTGCTTGCCCGCTTAAAGTGTCTGATGTACAGCTACGCTGGTTGGCGCAGCAGAGCCAGCATGCCTCAGTATAACTATGCTGGCTGGTCCATAAGCGGTTTAAATGCATGGCCCAAATAAACTTTCTCTCTTAGGCCGCGTACACACGATCAAATTTGTCTGCTGGAAACGGTCTGCTAGACCGTCCCAGCAGACAGATTCGATCGTGTGTACGGGCGAGCAGACGGATTTGGCCAGCCGACAGATTTGAAAGCATGCTTACCAATCTGTCGGCTGGGAACCCGTCCGCCCGACATGTCTGCTGGTTAGTACGCTAACCAGCAGACATGTCTTCTCGCACACGCGCCAAATGATTTCGACGCATGCGCGGAAGTGTTTTACTTCCTGGTGCGGTGACGTGGCGGCGTCAACGTCACCGCCACGTCACCGACACGTCAGCGCGCTGTCTGCTGGCGGGGATTTTGGTTTGCTCGTGTGTACACGCGAGCAAACCAAAATCCAAACAGACAGATTTGTTCAAATCGGTCGGTCCGACCCATTTGAACAAATTAATTGCCTCGTGTGTACGAGGCCTTACTATTTGCTGTAGCCGCTGTCAGCATTGTATAAACTGTATGTAGCTTCAGCTATATACAGTATACAGGGTTGTGTTCCGACAGAGGTACGAGGACTTCGCCTCTACTGCCATAACAAAATTGTGTTGGGCTGGGTGCTTCTCAGCCATTTACAGGTAACCTTTTTTTTTTATCAGTGAATACAAGGCTTCCTCTGATTGGCTAAGGTGGGGAGATAGGTGGATGACATCACAATCTCCAGCTCGCCTTGCATTCCTGTTAATGGCTGAAAAGCACTCATCATGACTCAATTCGACAGCAGACAGAAAGTCAATGAACAAAACGCAACGTACTCCTTGTAGCTGATGCCACATGCAGTTTATATAGTGCCAACATTCTATCGAATAGTGCATCCTTCCATGGCGGATGCGCAGGAAGCAACGCCACCACAGCTGATATGTTGATCAGCTGGCGTGACATCAACACTGCGCAGATCGTCTGAGGCAGGGATCCTCAAACTACGGCCCTCCAGTTGTTACAGAACTACAAATCCCATGAGGCATTGCAACACTCTGACATTCACAGACATGACTAGGCATGATGGGAATTGTAGTTCCTGAACACCTGGAGGGCCATAGTTTGAAGACCCCTGCTCTGAGGCATTAGCCAATAATCTGCAAAGGGAGAATATAATCGTCAGATTCTGCCTGCCTCTCTGCTAATGCGGGAGAATTAACCAATCACATGACAGGCAGATTTCAGTGTGTTGCACAATTACATTCTCCCTAGATAGGTTTTTTTATCATCATTATTTTTTTTTCATTACACCTGTAAGGGGCTTGATGGTCCCCAGGGCCCCTTACAGGCCCGGCCGGCCCCCCTCCCGTTTTTTTTTGCAATACTCCTGTAAGGGGCCCCCCGCTAATTATGTCACGTCAGGAGAGAAGAGATTACACTTTTTTTTTGTCACCGCCCCCCCAGTTCTGCTCCAGGGGGGCCCTGCCTAAAGCTGTGATGGCTGCCTTGGTCACGCCAGCTGATCAACATATCAGCTAGAGTCACGTCGTGCCTTGCGCATGCACACATCATCGGAGGCATTATCCGATGGGGTGCACTTTTTGATAGAACACCGGCAGCAAATAGTAAAGGAATTCATTCTTGGCCCAAATAAATTATTTAAAGTGGAAGAAAAGATGGAGTTCAGCTTTAATCTGAGCTTTGGCTTTAATATGTAATTCTATGGCGCTTTTCTCCCTGGGAACTCTAAGCTTTAATGCCGCGTACACACGGTCGTTTTTTGCGATGAAAAAAAAGGACGTTTTTTTAAAACGTCATTTAAATTGATCGTGTGTGGGCAAAACGTTGTTTTATGTCTTCAAAAAAACGACCAAAAAAAAATTCGAACATGCTTGAATTTTTTGTGTGGTTTTTCAAAATGTCATTTTTGGTGTCATAAAAAGTGATGGTGTGTGGGCAAAACGACGTTGAAAACGACATTTTTAAACCCGCGCATGCTCAGAAGCAAGTTATGAGACGGAGCTTCAATGGAACAGAGTGCCGTCGAACGTGGTGTACGTAACCGCACTTTGCAAGAGCATTTTGGAAAAACGATGGAGTGTATGCAACGTCGTTTTGGAAAATGAAGTTTGAAAAACGTCGTTTTGTTTCGTCATATAAAACGTCGTTTTTTTTCATCACAAAAAGTGATCGTGTGTACGCGGCATGAGAATGCAAATCTTATTGTGAAAAAAAATTAATGGATGTTAGGAAAGTCTCAAGACACTACAATTAGCTGTCTTCAAACTGCAAAATGTATATGAAAAATGGGACAAGAAGGTGTATATTAGTCCTGGTTGTGTGAAACTGAAAAGATCAAATGAAGAGCTGTGATCCAAAACTCAAGGAATGAGGAATGGTACTCTTACCGTAAGGTGTGGACCCACACACCTGTCAGTGGTGAATCAAAACAGCATAGGTAAGAGTGTTGGTGTCACGGCTTTTTCAGACGATCGTCTCAAGATGACGTCCAATCGTTCCTCACAATGATTGCCAGGTCGATGACGCACACTTCCGAACCTTACCCCAGTTGAAGTCCAATAGGACGAAATGCATAGGATTTTTATACTTGCTGACTACACTGTGCAGGAGTCCAATGGAGACTACACACTGTCTGAATTTACGACCAGAAGCTCACATCAAACTTTTCTTATTGTAAATTCCGACCGTGTGTACATGGCATTACACCTGTACTGAAATAGGAAATAGTAGACGAGAATAGAAAGAACAGCAACCAATGCCGCGTTCACACGACCGTTTTTAATGTAAGGGAAAAAAAAACAAAGAGCCAGATTCAGATACACTTAATATTGCGCTGCGTAATCGAAATACTCTACGCTGCCGTATTTTACCAGGCTCTACACCGAATCCTGGTAGATTTTTGCCCGTACGCTACGGCGGTGTAGTCTATTTCTCGCCCCGTAATCGAAATACGCGATTAGGGGGCATGAAGCATTTAAATTAAGCGCGTCCCCGCGGCGATCGAACTGCGCATGCTCCGTTCAGAAATTTCCCGCCGTGCATTGCGCGAAATCACGTCGTTACGTCATTCGTTGTTTGAGTAGCGTCGTTTACGAACATTCCTATTCCCAGACGACTTACGTAGAAAATAATAAAAGACGTCGGAAAACGTAGAAATTTGACGCGGGAACGACAGCCATACTTAACATGGGCTGTCTAATATTAGACCAGCAAAAAGCTGGTACAGTGTCACGCAAAAAAAAAGATGACTAAAGGTGCCGTAAGAGATTGCGAATAAAGATCGTAATTTCGGGGATCGCCGGCAAAAGCTCATTTGCATACCCCGACACGGAAAACGACGGGAAGTCCACCCAGTGGCCGTAATTTTATTGCAGCGTAGATCCGAAGGCGTACGAACACGCAATCCAGTCGAATTAAAGCCCGCAGCCGTCTATTCATGGTTTGAGGTTTTCGACTAGCTAAAAAACGTGCGTAATTTGAAATTACTCCAGTCTAACACCAGTTAGACAGGAGTAAGGGCTCTGTGAATCTGGGCCAAAGTTTTTTTCTACGTGATTCTTGTCGAGCCTGCCTTGCATACACACGATCGTAAAAAAAAATGCTTGAGCAAAATGCGGTGACGTACACCACGCATTTTAAAGGGGAAGCTCTATTTGAATGGCGCCACCCTTTGGGCTGATTATGCAAATTTCCCTTCTCATAACTTGCTTCATTAAAGCCTACACACAACCATTTTTCACAACGAGAAAAACAACGAGAAAAAATAGAGCAGGTTCTAGATTTTTAATAGCCATTTTTCTCGTCGAGAAAAATGCTCTGGAGCCCACACACAAATGTTTTTAAGGACCAATTTAAATAATTGCATTTTCTCGTCATGAAAAATGGTTGTGTGTACGCGGCATTAGAGATGTTTATTTGGTATACATAAAAAACTTTAGCGCAGTGAACTGCGACAGGTTTTCTTTAATATTACATTTCTACAAGTCTCTATTTATAATTTTTGGCAAATATGTGTTTATAGTGACTTTGATTTGAATGACTGAAAGAGAAAACAAAATTAACACCTTGGACTTTATTTACCAAAATATATATGAATGAAAACTGTTGTCCAAAGCAGCCAATCAACATTTTCCTTAGTTTTAGAAACCTGCTCTAGAACAATGAAATGGAGAAACTGATTAGCTGGTAATACAGAAAGTTACTGCTCTTTAATAAATTCACCAAAATGTATCAAAGAAGCAGAATGAAGAAGTATGTTGCTCATAGCAAGAGGCCAGAGTCTTCTTTATATATTCAACCGACAGTGGAGAAATAACTGGAATCTTTTTGTTTGTCATGGGAAACATAGACCATTTGCAGGTATGCTGATGAATTCGGCCCATTTCAACGTTCCCTTGTATTCAGAAATTTTCATACTTCTTTGCTGCCTCAAACTTATAGATGACCTGGTAGCCGTCATCCCAAGCATAGAGCATTTGGTCTCTTGGATTGTAGTGCACTGAAGAGTGATTGCTGTATCGCTTTGGGAAGTACAGAGTAGGAGTTTCATGGCCATCAATGACATCAGAGGTGTCAAAAATACAGTCAATATGGGATCTACCACCACTGGGACTATTGTACATGACGTATAGAGTTCCACATATGACGAAGGCTGCCTCTGCATTGTCGCTGCTGCAGGTTGTGTTCCACACGTGGGTCACTGCCATGTCAGCCTGGTCTATTTTTGTAAGGACAAGAATGGCATCAGCTTCAGGTTCAGCGTGAATGGCCCAAAGACCTTGTTCATCTATGGCAAGATCAATTTTTGTATATGGTGAAAGCTGGTAGGGTGGACTAAGCCCGGCGCCCTCCAGACACATAGACTGTGTAGTATTCTTCTGAATGTTGTATCTAACAATTTCATTTGTTGTGCCATTCTTGTGAAAAAACACCTCGTTCTTGTAGACTTGGAGGCCAGTTCCTTGCCAGGAGAACGGCAGCGTTATAGATTCTGCTCTTTTCAGAAAATCTAAGCTGGTGAATTCATCAATGCTGGCAAATTCTAGGAGCATATCCTTGCTGTAGTAAGAAAAGTAATAGATGTTTTCTGAACTGTCCCCTGTGTTCTTCATCCAAGCGCCAACAGCACCCCCAGACTTCTTTACCGTTTTTAAAGACTTGATTTGTGCCAGCATTATTGAACAACCTCAAAACAAGAAAAGCAATAGGTTAAAGTAGCTGCGTTTATGGTGCCAACAATCTAGTCAATATTCCAATCGCACACATTCCTGGAAAAATGGCTCGTAAAGGAGAGGTGGGTGCTGAAACGATCACCAGCTGGCAGCTGGGCACTGGAACCAAACAAACATATTCGCCACGTTTCGAGGTCACACAGGATCTCTTCGTCAAGCGAGTGATAACACTCGCTTGATGAAGAGGTCTTGTGTGACCTCGAAACGTTGTACTATTGTGATGTTTGTTTTTTATAACATTTTTCAACGTAATCTACGATCCATGGTGTGCTGGCGAATATGTTAGTTTGTATGGTGCCAACAAATCTCCTAAACTAATGTACCCTCCTAACACTTCCCAAACCTAATTAAACACATGAAGTAATCAAGTGTTGGAATTCAAAGTGTTACTAAACCCAGGACCCGGAATTCACTATATCTGATCTCCCACAGTACACAGAACATGGAAATGCAATTATTTTAGCAAATATAAACAAATATAAACGGTTAAATACCTTTTCTCATCATCAGCAGTATATAACAGTCTTGTGACTTTTATCAGTCTCTGGTTAAAGCTTGTAGGAGGAGTTTTCATTATTCTCTGACTGTCCTATTATGCCTAGTACACACCATTGGTTTTCCAGATGGTCAAAAGACCGCCGGGAATACTGAGGGGAAAACCGGGAACCCGTTTCCCCTGTAAACACGGATGGTTTTCCCGACAGGAAAACTGCCAGGAGAACTGTGGTTGGGAAAACCGGCCGTGTGTATGCTCGCTAACAGTGTTTCCCGTGGGAAAACTGCAGGGGAAAAAACGCAGCGACTTGCGGCGAGAAAAAAGAGACCATGTTCTAATTTTTTAAACCGCAGTTTTACTGTCAGGAAAACTGCTAAGGAGCATACACACGGCCAAAGGAAAACATGGCAATTTTCCTGATGGGAAAAACGATCGTGTGTACTAGGCATAAGGCTGCATGACCACTGACTTTCTGTCTGGATAGTGCTGATTGGCCCTGTGTTAATCACATGCACCCTCTCAAAAAAACAAAAACTCTCTAGCAATACACACCAAACTGAGCATGTGCAGAGTGCCCCAAGGCTTTGTTCGATCAGCAGATGGATTTGGGACAGAAAAAGAAAGAGAGGATCAGAGAAGACAGGCTCAAACAGCCTTTTTACACAATGCAGCATGCTTTACAGCATCTACAGACTGATTTTACTGTTGAGGGTTTAGTAACACTTTAAAGATGAAATGAGAGACCCTAGAGTAGCGTCATAGGTGTGCGCAGCCTTTTGCATTAGGGTGTTCACCCCAAATCTCAAACACATATTTGTGTGTGTGCATGTGTGTATATATGGAGGGTGTCAGTAGGGCAGTGGACAGGTTCAATAGTTTCAATTGTTTACAATTTTATTTATTTTTTTATAATTTTAAAATATATATTTTTTAGCAAAAAAGGGAAAAATTTGAATTTTTGCTTATTTGGTGAAATATTAGGGGTCTAAACAGGGGGGATATGCACCACATGGGGTAATTGGGGTGTGCCCAGGCACATATGGTACACCCTGTGCACACACCTATGAGTAGTGTCCTGATAGATTATCTGTCAAAACTTGTTACTACATTTCTACATGCAAAGGTTTTGGCTAGAAATACACTGCAGGCAGTCCCTGGGTTACGAACATGATAGGTTCTGTAGCTTTGTTCTTAAGTTGAAATTTTATGTAAGTTGGAACATGTAACTCCAGCTGCAGGAAGAAGGAGGGGGACGAATTTCTGAGAGACGGAGCCGTGGCCCTATCTCCCAGAAGTGGGGAACGGTACCTGTCAAAAACTGGTACCTATTTCCCCCTAAAAAAATACCAAATGTGGCACCGGAGGGGGGAGGAGACAGATAAGTGGAAGTTCCACTTTTGAGTGGAACTTTGCTTTAAATATGAGTCTTATGTAAGTCGGTTGTTTGTAACTTGGGGACTGCCTGTATGAGTACAGCTGAAGATTTTAAACAGTTGTATTTAAAAGAAAGATAATGCAGAGACCTCCAATCTGCTATCTTCCTATAACTAATTTTGAATTTTGTATAAAAATACTTTCTTCAGTTTTTTAACTCCTTTAATTCCACAACAGTGCCCTGAAAAAGTATTCACACCCCTTGACATTTTTACACATTTTGCATGTTACAACCAAAAAACGTAAATGTATTTTATTGGGATTTTATGTGATAGACCAACACAAAGTGGCACATAATTGTGAAGTGCAACGAAAATTATAAATGGTTTTCAAATATTTTTTACAAATAAATATTTGAAAAGTGTGGCGTGCATTTGTATTCAGCCCCCTTTACTCTGATACCTCTAACTAAAATCTAGTGGAACCAATTGCCTTCAGAAGTCACCTAATTAGTAAATAGTCCACATGTGTTTAATTTAATCTCAGTATAAATACAGCTGTTCTGTGAAGCAATCAGAGGTTTGTTAGAGAACCTTAGTGACCAAACAGCATCATGAAGGCCAAGGAACACACCAGACAGGTCAGGGATAAAGTTGTGGAGAAGGTTAAAACAGGGTTAGGTTATAAAAAAATATCCCAAACTTTGAACATCTCACGGAGCTCTGTTCAATCCATCATCCGAAAATGGAAAGAATATGGCACAACTTCAAACCTACCAAGACATGGCCGTCCACCTAAACTGGCAGGCCGGGCAAGGGCAAGGAGAGCATTTATCAGAGAAGCAGCCAAGAGGCCCATGGTAACTCTGGGGGAGCTGCAGAGATCCACAGCTCAGGTGGGAGAATCTGTCTACAGGACAACTATTATATTCGTGCACTCCACAAATCTGGCCTTTATGGAAGAGTGACAAGAAGAAAGCCATTGTTGAAAGAAATCATAAGAAGTCCCGTTTGCAGTTTGTAAGAAGTTTGTGGAGGACACAGCAAACATGTGGAAGAAGGTGTTCTAGTTGGATGAGACCAAAATTTTAGTTTGTGGACTAAAAGCAAAACGCTGTGTGTGCACATCACCCTAAACACACCATCCCCACCGTGAAACATGGTGGTGGCAGCATTATGTTGTGGGGATTCTTTTCTTCAGCAGGGGCAGGGAAGCTGGTCAAAATTGATGGGAAGGTGGATGGAGCCAAATACCCAGCAATCTTAGAAGAAAATCTGTTAGACTCCGCAAAAGACTTGAGACTGGGTCAGAGGTTCACCTTCCAACAGGACAATGACAATAAACATTGAGCCAGAGCTACAATGGAATGGATGAAATCAAAGCAAATTCATGTCTTAGAATGGCCCAGTCAAAGTCCAGACCTAAATCCAATTGACAATCTGTGGCAAGACTTGAAAATTGCTGTTCACAGACGCTCTCCATCCATTCTGACAGAGCTTGAGATATTTTGCAAAGAAGAATGGGCAAAAATGTCACTCTATATGTGCAAAGCTGGTAGAGACATCCCTAAAAAGTCTTGCAGCTGTAATTGCAGTGAAAGGAGGTTCTATAAAGTATTGGCTCAGGGGGGCTGAATACAAATGCACGCCACACTTTTCACATATTTTTTTTTTTAATTGAAAACTATTTATAATTTTCCCTCCACTTTACAATTATGTGCCACGTTGTGTTGGTTTATCACATAAAATCTCAATAAAATACATTTATTTTTTTGGTTGTAACATGACAAAATGTGGAAAATTTCAAGGGATATGAATAGTTTTTCAAGGCGCTGTAGCACAATGGCCAATAACCTGTACTCACTCGTGCTGAGTTTAAGCTGGAGTTTCTTCTTTTCTGCCTGTTCCAGAAGTTGCTTCTCCATCAGTTGGTCATCAACTTCCACTTGGGCTTTTGAGGAGCTTGCACTCTCCAGGTAGTCGATATCCCACTCCGCTCTTTCCAGTCTTTCCCACAGATTTTCCATCTCACCCTTCACCTCCACTTTATGTTTACTGAACTTCCCCATACTTGACACCAACTTGTGTGACAGTTCTTGAATTTCATGGAGGAATAGCTGGACATTGTGTTCACACTTGAGCAGTCTGTCCTGAAAGACAGCAAACAGTCATGCTATTGTTTTTCCTTTTAACTTTAAGTATTTTTTTTATTTGTATTAATATAATTTGTAATACAAAAATATCATACATCCGACACTTACTCAATAAAAAAATGTTAAGTAGTTTAGCAAGTTGAAAAAAATTAAGTTTCATCTTTTGCAAGTTAATTTGCAGTCCAGAAATTATCTCTTTCATGCATGATTTGTATACCCATTCCCTCCTCATGTTGACTGGGGGGAAGGGGCATATTTTTTTTATGCCTGCTAGCGCATATGTGTCAAACACAAGGCACAGGGGCCCTCCAGGCCTCATCATGTGGCCCTTGCACCTCTCTTGCAGCTGCAGCACCCCCATCGTCTCTGCCCCCACCTTGCCTCAGCAGTTAGCAGGAAAGAGGAGGACAGAACTCCTCTGTCAGATCCTGTGCTTCTCGGTGCAGCCACGGGAAGGCTTGTCCCTGCCCCCCTTTCTCCATCTCAGCAGTTGGCAGCAGAGAGGAGGACAAAACTCCTTCTAAAGATCCAGCACCTCCTCATCCATCCCCATATCCTCTGGTCTCAGCATTTAGCAGCAAAGAGGAGGACATAACTCCTCTGTCAGATCCCGTGTTTCTCCGTGCAGCCACGGAGAGGCTTGTCTCTGCCCCCCTTCTCCTGTCTCAGAAGTTGGCAGTAGAGAGGGGGACAGGACTCCTCCTACAGATCCAGCACCCCCTTCTCTCTGCCTTCCCTGGTCTCAGCATTCAGCTGATTCCAGCCCTCCTCTGCTCCTCCTCCAGACCATGCACTTTCTGCTTCCCAGACCCACCTTCAGCTTCCTCACAGCAGCAGCACAGGGTAAGAAGGTGAACTGCATTTAAAGGCCACAAAAAATGAGATCTGTCAGTACAGAATCAATCGATTTTCAGATTTTATATAATAGTTTGTGGACTCTGTAACTTTCCTACAGACTAAATAATATACACTGATTTGGGTTATTTTCACCAAATGTAAATTTGAAATGTAGCATTTTGACCCGAAACCCCCCCCCCCAACCTCTGGTCTCTTTGAAGGCTCCCTAGACGGCTCCTCCTAATGACATTTCCTAAATAGCTAAGGGGTGGAGTCATCTGATGATGTCAGTGGGTGACCCTGCCCTTTTGTGACATCATTGACCCAGCATGCCCTTTTGTGACACCATTGACCCAGCATGCCTCAAAGCGCCTCCCACCCCATGTTGGGGCATGTGGACTGGCATGGTTCAGGAGGGGAGGGGGGGCACACGCTCATTCCCCCTTTCTTTGTTTGCTGGGCTGCATGCTCGGGTGAGGGTCTGGTATGGATTTAAAAAAAAAGTGGGGTTCCCCTTAAAAATATATACCAGACCCAAAGGGTTCTCTAATGTGCCTCTCCTTGCAGAATCTCTTATCTCCTCCTGGATGCTCCCTGGAGTCAATTAGCAGTGTTCTCTCCCACTGTCCTCTACTTGCTCTCTCATGTGATTTCTCCTTACAGGATCTTTTACCTTCTCCTGGATGCACCTGAGCCCCGGGCCAGGGTCACCCCCCCCCCCACTAGACTGGGGAGCTCCCTGTGGGCCCCGACAGCCTTCACACTCACTCGAGCTCTTCCACCCGACAACTCCTTCCCAGCTTTGCTGACCCTGTGTATTTTAAGAGGCCTGCCCCCTGACAATCCAAGTTGGGGATTGGTCAAGGCTCCTTAGAATACCCCAGGCAGCACCACCTCTCCTCTCCTCCTCTCCTACTACCACCTTCTGTAAAGAAGAGGGAGGTGACAGCGATACTACCTGTGAGTCACCCAGCCCTGCCTTGAGCCACTACCAGCTCAGAATTAAAACAAACAGGCCTAGCCATCAGCTAGGCCTACCTAAATTTTTCTACTCTGTTTGAAAAATCCTCACTCTAGCACCTACCTAACTAGAGGGTGCTACATTTACTTTACAGCTATTAGTGGGGAAGCCCGCTGACAGCTGATGAGTCATCGGTAGTTAAGGACACTGTGGATGACTTCCCGGCCCACTCCCTAACAACCAGCTATTCTTCACACAGAATTTGGATCAGTTGATAATTTTTCAACTGATCCAAATTCGATTTGTTCCAAAAATTTGGAATTTGAATCAGTTGGTATTGTTATAGCACAGGCATTCCTTACATCAGCTTACTTATACATTGACTATAAAAACAGCAAGTGCTCATATACTCAGAAAGGGTTGTAAACTGGAGTGCATTTCTATTATATCACCACTTCATACACAAACGGTGCTCAGCATATCATATCTGTGAAGTGATTTTTATATAAATGCCTCATTCTTTAGTTACCAGTTGAAAAGTGGTGTTATCTTTATACACAAGTGCCCCATTAATACATACATATATGTGTTTGTTTTGCTACAGCTCTACTAAAGCAGAAGTATTATGCTCAAAGGACGAGCCGTAAAGAAGAATATTGTGTGTGCTAAAAGCAGGACTAATGAATCTCCTGAGCTTACAGATACATTCAGAACTTCTTTCTGTGAACTGCAAATGCAATTGAAACCCAACACATTAAAAACAAAGCAGCTTCATTGTAAATGGAGCCTTCAAGTTAGGAAGGCAATAAGCAATCTTTTGTTTCCAGGCATTTTAACTCCTTGGTTCCATGTAGACATCTGTGCCTAGATAAAGTAGATGTAAACCCTTCCGCAACTGAATAACATTTCGTTAACTGAAGTATCACAAACATATGCCATTTTTTTAACCTTTTTGCATTTTAGTGCCACCGATCTCCATCAGCTTCTTTTCTGGTTCAATAATTTGTCTTACAAATATATCAAATGTACCAGTGGCAGGCCGTCCATTGAGGGCGCAGCAGCGGGGGTGTTTTTTGAAGCACCTGTTTATAGAGCTGCATGATTCTGGCCAAAATGATAATCACGATTTAAAAAAAAAAAAAAAATAGCCAGTAAAGTTAGCCCAATTTTTTTTGTATAAATTTTAAAGATTTTACACTGTGAGAATCGTGATCTTTATTCTAAAAGATCACGATTTTCACGGAGTAAAACCTATAAAATGTATACAAAAAAAAATAGGGCTAACTTTACTGGCTATTTTTTTTAAATTCATTAACCTCTTGCCGTCAGCCCACCGTAGTTTTACGGCGGTAGGTCAGCTCGACTGCGCAAAATCACTGTAATATAATGTGATTTTGCATTGCAGCCACTAGGGGCAAACGCGTGCGCCCCCTGTTCGCCCCTGGTGCCAATGCGAGTGCCCGCCGGGCGCGATCACCGCCGGGCACCCGCGATCGTTCGTTACAGAGCGAGAACCGTTCCTTTCAGGGGGAGAAATTACTGATCGCAAGTTCATACAATGTATGGACAGCGATCTGTCATTCCCCCTAGTCAGTCCCACCCCCACTTCAGTTAGAACACAATGGGGGAACATAATTAACCCCTTCCTCGCCCCCTAGTTATAACCCCTTCCCTGCCAGTGACATTTTTACAGTAATCAATGCATTTTTATAGCACTGATCGCTATAAAGATGCCAATGGTCCCATAAATGTGTCAAAAGTGTCCGAAGTGTCCGCCATAAGGTTGCAGTACCGATAAAAATCGCTGATCGCCGCCACTACTAGTAAAAAAAAAATAATAATAAAAATGCCATAAATCTATCCCCTATTTTGTAGACGCGATAACTTTTGCGCAATCAATAAACGCTTATTGCGATTTTTTTTTTACAAAAAATATATAGAAGAATACGCATCGGCCTGAACTGAGGAAAAAAATATATATTTTATACATTTTTGGGGGATATTTATTATAACAAAAAGTAAAAAATATATATATTTTTTTAAATTGTCGCTCTATTTTTGTTTATAGCGCAAAAAATAAAAACCGCAGAGGTGATCAAATACCACCAAATGCAAGCTCTATTTGTTTGGGAGCCACGTCGCACAACCGCGCAATTGTCAGTTACACCGACGCAGTGCAGAATCGCAAAAAGTGGCCAGGCCATTGACCAGCAAAATGGTCCGGGGCTAAAGTGGTTAAAGTAATTTTTTTTTTTTTTTAAATTGCATTTAAAAAGACCGCTGCGCAAATACAGTGCAACATAAAATATTGCAACAACCACCATTTTATTCTCTAGGGTCTCTACTAAAAATTTTTTACTGGTATATATAATGTTTGGGGGTTCTAAGTAATTTTCTAGCAAAGAAAAAAAAATGATTTAACTTGAAAAGAGCTGTCAGAAAAAGGTTTGGCGTTTAAGTGGTTAAACGTTCCTAATTTACATATAGAAGTATATTCCTTTGATGTAAAAGTAAAATTGATACAATGTTTAGACTTAACATTCCACTGATAAAGAATGTTTTCAAAACTTGGCAGGCTGCCCAGACTTTGACTTTTGGCTGAGAGCAGAGAGAAAATTATTTTCATGCCAAAGATCATGAAACCCTTGACTATAGTATAACAGATGTATTACCAAGCTGTAACCCCTTACTCTTACTGTAACCCCTTGAAGACAAACCCCCCAACCATTAACCTCCCATTAATTGGAGACCACACCATTTGAGTTGGGGAAACAAAGGCCGTAGCAGCCTATTTATTAAAACGTAATAACTTAACATTCACGTAAAACACATCTGTTATAAAACCTGAACTACCTAAAGTTGGTCTCCGCAGGCAAAGCCTCTAGCAACCCATATCTCAACTCTATATATATAAACATATATATATAACTCAACATTTTTGCACTGCGGTCTCTGGACTTCCTCTGACATGCCTCAAGCCGACAAGCTGGCTCAAAGACACTTACGACCGCAGTGCTCCATACTCAGTCCCTCCAGTTAACCTCCGTTATCTGGAATCACCATCATACCCCCTGTCACCGACAGGTCGAATTTCAGCTTTTAAAGTCTCGTCCTTCACCCGCAGAGACCAACTAACGCCACAGCACACAAGGATAAAGCCTTAACCTTGTGAGCCCCTCCATACCCTAATGGCCCGCTGTATGCCATCCTGTAAACCCAGAACCCACATATCTATCCCTACTGCTGTAAGGTGCACCCCGTCCCCCCTCAGGTACCTCCAGGTGTCCTCTTCCAGCTCCATGTGGCGCACCACCAACCCCCCGTTCCGACCCATAAATCCCACATCCCGGTTGACCTTCCTTCGGGCCCGATTGATCCCTTCCACCGATCTTGCCAATCGCCACGTGGTCCGAGCCACTATGTCAGACCATACGATGATCATATCCGGGAATGCCATCCTAAGCCTTTAGAACATCAAATTTGATGTCCCTCGTAATATCCAGCATGGATCGAGCCCCTAAATCGTTGCCACCCACGTGCAGCAGTAAAACGTCGGGTGGCCGGTCCAATCGCGCAAAGCGATGTACTTCAGGGACTGTCCTACCCCAAAGCATTCCCGGTACTCCCAGCCAGCGAATACAGGCTTCCTCCCTAGCCACTTTAGCCCCGGGCCTGTTTTTCAGATTCGGTGTTTACGAGACTAAAACATTTTTTTTTGCTATAAAATTACTTAAAACCCCCAAACATTATATATTTTTTTTTTCTAACACTCTAGAGAATAAAATGGCAGTCATTGCAATACTTTTTGTTACACCGTATTTGCGCAGCGGTCTTACAAGCGCACTTTTTTTGGAAAAAATTCACTTTTTTAAATAAAAAAATAAGACAACAATAAATTTGGCCCAATTTTTTTACATATTGTGAAAGATAATGTTACGCCGAGTAAAATGATACCCAACATGTCACGCTTAAAAATTGCGCCCGCTCGTGGCATGGCGTCAAACTTTTACCCTTAAAAATCTCGATAGGCGATGTTTAAAAAATTCTACAGGTTGCATTTTTTGAGATACAGAGGAGGTCTAGGGCTAGAATTATTGCTCTCGCTCTAACGATCGCGGCGATACCTCACTTGTGTGGTTTGAACACCGTTTTCATATGCGGGCGCTACTCGCGTATGCGTTCGCTTCTGCGCGCGAGTTTGTCGGGACGGGGCGATTTAAAAAAAAATTTTTTTTGTTTTCGTATTTATTTGTATTAATTTTACCAATTTTTAACACTAAAATAAAAAAAAATAAAAAAATTATCACTTTTATTCCTATTACAAGAAATGTAAACATCCCTTGTAATAGAAAAAAGCATGACAGGTCCTCTTAAATATGAGATCTGGGGTCAAAAAGACCTCAGATCTCATATTTAGGCTAAAATGCAAAAAAAAAAAAAAAAAAATTTAAATGTCATTTTTCAAATGACATTTAAAAAAAAATGTCTCTTTAAGACGCTGTTTGGAACTGACGTTTGACGTCACTTCCGCCCAGCAGAGCTACGGGGATGGACGAGGGAAATTTTTTCCCTCACTCGCATCCCCGCTGACCAGACGAGCGCACCCGATCGCCTCCGCCGCTACCGACGGCTCCGGTAATCGGCGGAGAGCGCGGGAGCGCAGCGGGAGGGGGGGGGCACGCTCGTCCGCTACCGATAACGGCGATCTCGCGGCGATTCCGCCGCGGAGACCGCCATTATCGTTTACCCGACCGCCCACAGAAGAGATGGATATCTCGGTTGTGGCAGCAGCTGCTGCCGTTACCGAGATATCCATCCTCAAAGTGCCGACGTATACCTGCGGTGGGCGGTCGGAAAGTGGCTAGGGAAGCCCAGTTGCCGCCCATCTGGCCTAACATCCGCCCTCCTCGCCCCCCAGAAGACGAAGGAGTGGCCCAGAATCCATACTAAGGCCTGCATCGCATCTGAAAGAGAAGATAAGTACAACCCGATAATCACCACATATAGCCCGAACAACCAAAACCAGAGCACACACTCACAATATCCCCCTTTTTCTCCCGGGTCACCCCTAGTTGTCTACCAAATGGGGGCGAACATAACTCTGGAACCTCCTGGATTCCCACCTGCCTATCCGTTTTACCGCTTCAATACCCAAACCACAACGGGCCGCCTCGGTCGCGGCCCCTATCCTAAAGGAGTGAGACGAGAAAACCCTCTCATCCAACCCCAATGAACGAACGCATTTCCTAAAAATGGCGACAAGCTGAAATTTCGACAGAGGCGATCCGTCCCCATGTACCAAGAAGGACCCCAGCCATTCCGGGCGTATTTCCAAAAAGGACCTTACCGCCCCCACCGGACACCGTGGCGATCCAGGCAAAGCAAATACCTGGACCTCCTTGCCTTTGCCTGCTTGGTTAGTCTTTGACCTGCGCAGCCAAATGGACACCCTGTCCCCACAACAAACCACTTTGTGAAAACCTAAGCCACCCTGAACCTTCCCTGAGGGGCTGACCAGTTCGCTATATCCTGAAGGACCCAAAAAACGCCAACAAAAAAGCCACCCTGAATAGTGTCGCCTCGTAAACCGAAGAGCAGATCGCTGGTAACATGCCCAAGATTCCCTGAAGAATCGAGAAGGACACCGGGCGCCTGGAGTCCCTGGTCACCCCTGCCTTCCTGTAGCCCTTGAGTGCCTGACGCACCCAAAATTCCTTGGTGAAGTCAGGGCAGCCCTGTAACTTGAAAAGGAACGCCAGACCTGACATCTTTCTGTTCATAGCTGCCGCCGACACCCCGTCCTCAATGTTCCTGGACACAAAATACAGTACCAACCACCTGACGTCTGCACCAAACGGATCAACCTCCGACAATCTTGCCAATGACTCCCACTCCTGCCACACTCTGCTGTATGCCCCCCATGTAGCCTCACTCACCGACCTCTTGATCCACTTGGAGATCACGCCAACGCAATCCTCCACAGCTCCTCCGGACAAGGCACTGCGTGTTGCTCCGCGGCCGGCGCCAACTCTCGGAACCTGTCCCACTGAAACCGAGATAATGACGTTTTCAACCCCAGGGATGTGAACTGCATGTACAAAAACATTCAATTGCAAGCATCTCAGAACTAAGTGCTGCAACAAGCGAACTACCGGAGGCGAGGCGGCTGACACTCGGTTGATAACCTGTACCACTCCCAGGTTGTCCACATGGAATCTCACCTTCCGGTCCCTGAACTCAGTTCCCCACAATTCCACCGCCAGTACCACCGGAAACAATTCCAGCAGCACCAGATTCCTCGTGAAGCCTGCCTCCACCCAGTTCTCAGGCCACGAGCCCGCGCTCCACTGGCCTTGGAAAAATGCTCCAAAGCCTGAGGATCCCGCATCGTCCGTGTACAGCTCCAGATCAAAATTGCTGACCGGGCCCGCCATCCACAATGCCCTGCCATTGAATGACTCTAAAAATGTGTGCCACACCCGCAGGTCGTCCCTATGCACCCTCTTCAGGGTCACAAAGTGATTCGGTGATTCCACCCCTGCGGTACTGGCCGACAATCTTCGGCTAAATACACGGCCCATGGGCAAGATGCGGCAAGCAAAATTCAGCTTCCCGAGCAAGGATTGAACCTCCCGGAGCCGAACCTTCCTGACCCCCAAAAACCCCCTGATCTCAGCCTTCAGCGCTTCCAGTTTGTCAGCCGGCAATCGGCATTCCATGGCCTCGGAATCCAAAGTGATCCCCAAAAACGTCATGACCGTGCGCGGGCCTTTCCGTCTTCTCGGGGGCCAAAGGCACCCCGAAACGATCCGCCATGTGCTCTAAAGTGGCCAGAAGCACCGCGGCAATTCTGGAGGCCGCTGGCCCTACGCACAGGAAGTCATCCAGGTAATGGATGATCGAATTGACACCCGTTACGTCCCGGACCACCCACTCCAAAAATGAGCTGAACGTCTCGAACAGCGCACAAGAAATGGAGCACCCCATGGGCAGACACTGGTCCACGTAAAAACGTCCCTCCCAGTAACACCCTAACAGCCGGAAGCTGTCAGGGTGCACCGGCAGTAAGCGAAAAGCCGCTTCGATATCTGACTTAGCCATCAAGGCGCCGCGCCCGTAGTGTCTAACCCAGTGAACCGCAGCATCGAATGACGTGTAGCTCACTGAACAGGCCTCGGGGTCGTTCGCGTCATTGACCGACCCCCCTTTTGGGAAGGAGAGGTGGTGTATCAACCTAAACTTGTTGGGTTCTTTTTTGGGGACCACACCCAATGGGGAAACCACCAGACCCTCCAAGGGTGCTACCAAAAAGGGACCCCCCATACGGCCTAGCGCCACCTCTCTCTGTAGTTTCTCCGAAACCACGTCGGGATGCAACAGAGCAGACCGCAAATTACGAGAAACCGGCGGAACTCCCTCTAGCTTGCACGGAATCCGGAAACCCACTGAAAACCCCTCCTCCAAAACGCGCGCCGCCCGTCTGTCTGGATACCTACCGAGAAACGGCCGCATCCTTTCCACCCTCACCGGAGTCTTCCCTCTTGTTTGTAGACTCTCCGGTACGCCCTTTTCCCTGCTTGAAACATTTGGACAACGGGTGGGAGCCCCCGCAGCCAGAGCACTCATGCTTGTATTTACAGGCGCCTCCGTACCTGCAGGTGCCAGAGTTGAACTGCCAACACACCCCTTTTGCCCGTCCGGCCGGTTGCCCCTGGGACGATGGACCACCGCCCCCCCCCCCCTGAAAAAACTGGCCCGGGGCCCTCGCCGCCGTCATTAGGCACAGCCACAAGTTCATGTCCTTCTGGTTCCAGCGCAGGTCTGGTCGCACCGCCATCCTCTGCCGAAACTGCTCGTCATATTGTAGCCACGCCGAACCCCCGTAAACCCTGTGTGCCTCCCTGATTGCGTTCTGGTATATGAAGAGCGCCGAGCAGTGCTCCGGCTTCTTCTCGCCTACCACACATGCCAAAATGCTAAAGGCCTGCAGCCAATTCGTGAAAGTCCGCGGAATCAAACGATACCTGCGTCTCTCCTCCTCCTCCTTCTTGGATTCATCTGGCTTGCCCCTATCCAGATTGAACTTTTCCAACGGCAGCAGGGAGAAAATCTCCACATACTCACCTTTCCAAATCTTCTCCCTCACTTCTGCCTTCAAATGGGTGCCCAAAGACGCCTCATAGCACAGGTATACCTTGCACTTGGCCGAGTCGGCGAGGCAAATTATTTCCTGCCTAACAGACGGCTCGCTAACCCCCTGCCCTTTTCCGTCAGCCTGCGCCACCAACGTGGCAGCTGCTGAACCCGCAGGAGCCACCCCTGCGGCCGGCTGAGCTGGGGGAATGGCCCCCCCTGCCGGCGAAACCACAGGCGACACAGAAGTCCCCCCGACCCCCCCCGCAGGGGGGGCCCACGCCGCCTCCGGGCCAACCACCGCTCCCCCAGAGGTCTCAAACTTGCCCACCAGCTCCTTTATACCCGCCAAAAATCCTGCAAAGCCGCCTAACCCTGGGTCCGCCACACCTCCAGCTGCTGCCCCCTGTACTGTGCCCGTCAGCCCTGACCCCAAAGTGCTAACAGGTCCCACCCCACTGCTAACTGGCGCTAACACCCCTAAACCAGCAGTTAAAGGTGAATGAAAATTGGACTCACCGGGCTGCCTAGGTAAGGACCCACAAGCCGACCGTCCCGCATCCACCGCAGCTGCCGCACTCCTGGGAGGTAGGTCTTCCTCGGACTCCGTCAGCTCCCCTTCCGAACGCACCACTTCCAAGTTGTCCTCTGCATCACAGTGCCCACCAGGGGAAGGGTCCCTGGCTGCCGCGAGTCTGGCGGCCGCCTGTCGATCCCTAAGCACGCCAGACCCGTCCACGGACTTCTGCGTCGCCTTCCGCGGGCCTGGGGGGCTTCCCCCAGCCCTGTTGCCCCCACCATTGCTGCCGCTAGGCCCCGCCTCCGTCGGGCTGGATATCACCAGGCTGCCGGCTGAAGAGGTAGTAGGCCCGGCCGCCGCGCTCCTCGTTCTCCCTCGCTGACGCGCCGCACCATGCGCGGCAGCGCGCAGGGCGGGGCCCGCCGGATCCGACTCCACGCGCCGAGCGGGTGTTGGGGCCGCCCCAGGGCTGACGGAGCGGCCTCCCGCCGAGCCCCGTCCGCGTTGGGGATTTCTCCCAGACCCCCCTCCCGTAGGCATAGCAGCGTGCTTCGCGGGGGGGCCCGGAGGGGCCCGCGAGTGGGGACTCCCATGGTGACGCTGGGCTCTGGGGGATGTGTCCGGTGAAAAGCGCTCTGGAGGCCGCGACCGCCGAGCTCGCCCCGTGACCCTCCCCCCCTCGGTGGACAAAGCTGTCGACCTACCAAAGATAGGTCGCAGCTGCTCCTCTAGCCACCCGGGACCATGTAAGGCCGCCTCCGCCTGTAGCCTGGCCAGCATGTCTGCGATGGCAGCTATTGGAACTTTCTCCCCACGTTGTGCTTGCCGGGGGGTGGGAAACTGACCTTTTATGTACTCCTATCCCCGCCCCTACCCCCCGGCCAGCCAATGGTTGTTCTCCTGTTTCCCTAGTCATGCAGCCCTCTGCCCAGTCCATTACATTCCCTTGCTCTGGGCTTTTCTGTGTCAAGATCGCAACGGGAAAAAGATCGCGATAACGATTTTTGACGATTAATCGTGCAGCTCTACCTGATTAGAGCCATAGGCTCTAATAGGCTTCAAAATAGGATGGACACATGATGCAGAGCATTGCGCTCGGAGCCTACCTAGGTGTGTTTGAAAAGCAAATTAATATTTACTTTTCTAACACTGACTTGCCTCTGTGCCAATCAGGAAGCATGGGTCTAAAACCTGTTTCCTGTTTGGCTAAAAGGAGGGGGATGCACCGCGGAAGTTGCTGTCATCCACACCACAGGAGGAGAAAGAAAGCTGCCAGCTTCCTAGATGGGGTAGGTGCAGGGCTTTGATGTCCCGACTGTCCACCGGGGGGGGGCTGCCGCCCCCTCCAATAGAGAAAACCACCAGCACCTAGTCCGCCCACACAGGGGCTATGACTGGCGACATGAAAACATAAATTCACATTCACGGTAAGCGAAGAAATGAGAGCCTGCTTCTCAAATAATCACATTTAACTTAAACATTACATATATGTATTTTGGGGGAAATAAAACCTGGTAATCCTGCAATAAAGATACTTGTTCAGGCACCTCCTGTTAAAGGCTGACAACACTCTGTCCATGTTTTCTAAGTGCTCTCCTGCACTGTCACTCTATCACATGTACTCTTGGTGGACACTTTAAAGTGGAAGTTCACCCTAAAACTTAGACCGCGTACACACGATCGGTTCAAACTGATGAAACGGACTAAAGTTCGTTTTCATCGGTCCAAACCGATCGTGTGTAGGCCCCATCGGTCCGTTATCCTTCGGTCAAGAAACAGAGGGCTTGCTTTAAAATTGAACTATTGGACGGCTAACCGATAGGCAAAAGCATCGGTTAAAAGGCCGTGCATGCTCAGAATCAAGTCGACGTATGCTTGGAAGCATTGAACTTTTTTTCAGCACGTTGTTGTGTTAAAACATGTAAACGTCACCGCCTTCTGATACGATCGTTTTTTTAAAGGGGAGGTTCACCCTCCAAACAAATTTCAGGCATGCCATGGAGCCCACCCACCCGACCGGCAGTATGCCGGTGTTTTTTTTTCTATACATACCTTCTTACGGGCTCTCGTCCCCTCCGGTGATCCCGCAGGACTTGGCGTTTACAATCACAGACTGTGATTGACGTCCCTCAGCCCGGCGCATACAGCGCGTCACGAGATGCCTATCCGGATCGCTCTCAGCCAATGCGCGCGCCCGCCCGCCCTGTCACTTCCTCCTCCTGTGTAAACACGGGAAGGAGGAAGAGACGTGATCTCTCCCTCGGCGTTTTTTTCAACCACCGCTGAGGAGAGATCACAACACAAGTAAGTCCTGCACCAACAGTACACTTACACACAGACACATAAACACATTTAACCCCCGTGATCAACCCCCTCCCCCTGTCACAGTGTCACTGAATGCAGTAATCATACATGCATGATTACTGTATTTAGTGTCAGTGTGACAGGCAGTGTAAAAGTCAGTTAGTGTTAGGTTCAGGGTAGCCCCCGTACCCCCCCCTAATAAAGTTTTAACCCCTTGATCACTGCCCTAGTTAACCCTTTCACTCCCTATTGCCAGCGTCACTAAGCGATAATTTTTCTGATCGCTGTATTAGTGTAGCTGTTCCCGCTAGGTAGCTATTTTTTTTTTTATTGCGATTTTTTTTTACTAAAGACATGTGGCTAAATACATTTTGGCCTAAATGTTTGACTAAAATTTAGTTTATTGATTTTTCTTATAACAAAAAGTAAAAAATATTGTTGTTTTTTTTTCAAAAATGTCGCTTTATTTTTGTATATAGCGCAAAAAATAAAAATCGCAGAGGCGATCAAATACCACCAAAAAAAAGCTCTATTTGTGGGAAGAAAAGGACGCAAATTTTGTTTGAGAGCCACGTCGCACGACCGCACAATTGTCTGTTAAAGCGATGCAGTGCCGAATCGCAAAAACCCCTTTGGTCATTTGGCAGCATATTGGTCCGGGTCTTAAGTGGTTAAGGAACGACCATGTCACTGTTATAAATAGAAGCTGTGAGGCAGTGGGCCCTGGAAGAGGGACTTCCACCTAAAAGGACATTTGCTATTTCGTATGTACCTAACACTGTAAGCACCCATAGACTGCAGGAGGCGCTACAAGAAAATGAAACCTTGCAGTCTGCCTCTCTTGTGGATTAAAGAGAGGAGAATGAAAGTTGTCTCAGTGAGGTGCAACTGCAGTAGCAGCACTTACAGAGCCTGACTCTGATCTACCCTGGTTCGCATCGTTCCTGTAGAACCAATCCCAGACAGTGAAACTAGGAGCCTTCGGAAGCACGCAGCATTACATGCAGAGTCCCTCAAGGATCACCCCTGTCGCCCGTACTCTTCAACATATACCTCCGCCACTCCTCAAAATCATCAGCAAACAGAACCTGCTCTACCACTCCTACGCTGATGACACGCAACTTTACTTTCACATCAGCAACAAAAAAGGCCAATATCACGGACTAGAACAATGCCTTACATTGATAGACAATTGGATGACGGAGAGTTCCCTCAAACTTAATGGATCCAAAACAGAACTTATTTTTCTTCACGCAAACCGAAAGACAAACTGTAGGACGACATGGACACCACCCCCCCATCCTGGGACAAACCACCATCCCAAGTTTCAAAGTCAAAAGTCTAGGAGTCACCTTTGATTCAGACATGACCATGGATGCCCCAATAGGATCAGTAGTCAGAGGATCTCACCATCTTCTCCGCCTGCTACGAAGACTCATCCCATTCATCCCGGAAGAGGATTCTGCAGTAGTAGTTGGAACAATTATCAATTCCAGAACTATGCAAACTCCCTCTACCTTGGACTACCCAAATACCAGATTTCTCGTTTACAAGTCGTCCAGAACACGGCAGCCAGACTGGTAACGGGAAAAAAAAAAACATGGAAATCAATCACCCCGTCCCTCAGGACCCTCCACTGGCTAGCCGTTAAGGATCGGGTTACTTTCAAGACCCTCTGCCTCACTCACAAATGCACACAAGGAAACGCCCCTCAATATTTATGCGAGAAAATAAAATACTACAACCCCAATCGCGTTCTTCGATCAACCAACCAAAACCTCCTCCAAATCCCCAAGTCCCGCTACAAGTCTAAAGGAGAACGAAGATTCGCAGTCCAAGGACCGCGGCTATGGAACGCTCTACTAACTAACATCCGTATGGAAGAAAATCATCGGGCCTTCAAAAAAAAACTTAAGACCCACCTCTTCTGAAGAATCAGGACGACAATGGATACAAAGTGCCTTGAGGCAATTTATTTCGCATTTGTAGTGCTATACAAATTATTCACTCACTCACTCTGTGTAGCCAGAAATTCATTGTTCTATCTCTCTCCACCCACTTACCCACAAAACCCCTTGCCATCCCCTGCTCTTCTTGATGACCTCATCCTTGGTGAAATAAAGCATAGCAACCATATTGGAAAAGGGAAAACACTGCATAACAACAGTATAGACTTGGTAAATGGGCAAAGAAATAATCACATCACTACACAAGAATAAAAGTTGATCTGCTGAGAGCACATCATCAGTTACCATGGAATGTTCTATGGAAAAAAATGCTGACTGGCAAGAGACCAAACGCCAGGAACCCCTTTTCAGTCCTTTGTGGGTGATGAGTGGATGGTCTTTCCACTTCCTTGCAGAACATTGGAAATCCTTCTAAATCCAGCTCCAACTTGAAAAATAAAGGAAGACGTGTTGTCAGATTGAATAACGCATTACATACCTCCAGACCCAAAATTCGTTTCTCGATGTATCGAATAATGTTTTCATCTTGAACTTCGCACTGAACGTTCCTCAGAGTTATGGCCAGAAACACGGAGAGCATTTGCAAGCAATAAAGCTCCATTTCTAAAGTCCTTCAGACAAGGCTGTCTTGGTGCTGTAAAGTCCAGATTTGTTTCATGTGGTGTCCTTACATATGAATGCTGATTAAAGCCGGGGGGGGGGGGGGGGGGGTGAAGATTCGGAAAAGCTTCTTGCAGCCTCTCTCTCTCAGGACAAACAATGCTTAATATAAATTCTTTCTTCTAGGGTTTTTGCCAAATGTTGTAATAGAATCCATATGCTCACTACATGAGGCAATTATTCACATCTGCAATTTACAGGGTCTTTCCCTTACTGTTTTCCCGGCAGCAAAAGTAAAACTATACAAGAGGAGTTATATTACCCAGCGAGAAAAAAAGGTTTCTACAGAATGTGTTCAGAATATTCTTGGATAACCATGTGATGTGTAACTTCAAGTGCCAACATTTGTTTTTCCTCTTTAAACCTGACCAGACATTGGCAGGACAAGCCACTCCACATTTTTTTCCTCTTTGCTCAATTTGCAGTCACTTTTAGTCATGAACATTAAAATATAAAGCTGAGACTGTTTTGAAGATTTGGATAAAGTAAGAATTTGCTAAAACACTTCACATTTTTTTTTTTTTTTTTTGCTGTCTGTGCTAGTGATTACTTATACCACACAGCATGTGTTATGTGTACAGTTTGTACTGCCATTCACTATAGTACATTGAACAAAAAAGCAACATTTGTTTTTCTGGCATGCCAAATAGGGTGACCACATTTCCAAACTACCATTCAGGGATAACCCCTTCCCAAAAGTTGTAACGAATCACAGCACAGTGATTGGACACAAGAGGCGGGATTTATGATTTCTCCAATCACAAGCAGGATTGTGCTCCTCCAGGCATTCCCGGCCAGGACAAGTCCTGTAAATGAGTAAAGCGGTGATGTGGCGGCCTTTTTTGGGTGCACCAGATTGGCCCGGGCGGTAGCTATATCAGTTTCATTCCGGGACACTGAATTGTCCTGGAATAAAGGTGCCTGGGACAGACCTGCAAAGTGCGGGACTGTCCCGTGCAATCCGGGACACGTGGTCACCCTAATGCCAACTCAGTTTATTCATGTGAATTGAAGCCATAGTGCAAATTGCCTTGTATTTGCATTGGGACTACGTTGGGCAATACTGCTGGTGTGCATGAGCCATGAGTACATTGGGGAGCAGTGGCGGTGCGTCCATAAAGGGCACAGGAGTGCCACCCCCTCTCTCCTGCACCGCTCTATTACCATGCATTGCACGGATCTATCTATTTTTTTTTCACAAGAAATCATGAATATTTCCATGGTCGCCGCTGACACCCACTATTGAGGTGCCCGGCCCCTTTTCAGGTGCAGGGCACCTGAATTACACCAGCGGGGTTGTTTCTTTGAAAGCACCTGATAATAGGCGGCCAAAAAAAGTGAACAGCTGGCGCCATGCTGGGCGTTCGCTGTTCACTCAGCTGTGTGTTAGCAGAGTGAAGGAATTTGCTTTGCTAACACTGAATCCGCCAATCAGGTTGCCAGGTCTGTTACCGGTCACCTGATTGGCTGAAATGTCAGGCAAAAAGTAAAAAAAATTGCTTTTTTTTCAAAATTGGCGCTATTTTTTTTTTATAGTGCAAAAAATAAAAACCGCAGAGGTGATCAAATACCACCAAAAGAAAGCTCTATTTGTGAGAAAAAAAGGGCGACGATTTTGTTTTGGAGCCACTTCGCACGACCAATTGTCAGTTAAAGCGACGCAGTCTCGAATCGCAATAAGAGGCCCGGTCATTGGACAGCCAAATTCTCCGGGGCTGAAGTGGTTAACAGCAGCTAAGTCAACTTGGCCTGTCTTTTGTTACCTTGCCTAAAATATCACTAGTGTAGAGAAGGGGTGGCAAACACAAGGCCCGCGGGCCGAATCCGGCCCGCCAGACCTTGCCATGTGGCCCGTGCATCCGTGATCCGAACGGGTCGATCCGTGGAGGCTTCGGCCTAGCTCCAGAGCGGTTGGTCATTTTGGTACACCCGGCGGCATCGGCTGCCTTGGTCCCACCTTCTGGAGTGTGCAGCTCCTATGATGGACGTCCCGGAGATCCAATCCCGGGACCGCGGGACGTGTGACGTTCATCATAGGCGCCGCAGACTCCACAAGGCGTCAATTACAAGCCTCCTCCAGTCCACACCATGCACTGCAAAGATCCCGGCTCGGGCGGGCGGCTCTCCTCTCCTCTCCCCCTCCTTTCTGGCTGGCTGGCTGCATGTCAGGTAGGTAAAGTCATTGTGTAGGTCAGGTAGGTGAAGTCAGTGTATGTCAGGTAGGTCCATGTATGTCAGGTAGGTGAGGTCAGTGTATGTCAGGTAGGTGAGGTCAGTGTATGTCTGGTAGGTCCATGTATGTCAGGTAGGTGAAGTCATTGTGTATGTCAGGTAGGTCCATGCATGTCAGGTAGCCCACCCCATAATAAATAGTGGACACACAGTCTTATAGATACAACCGGCCCTTTGAGGGAAACCATACTGCTAATGCGGCCCCCGATGAATTTGAGTTTGCCACCCCTGGTGTAGAGGGTAAAATAATCAAATGGAAAAATAACTATAAAAGTCTCTTTACAAATGTAGATTAGTAAGAATGTTTATTTCCCCAGAAACACATCCAGCTTGAAGAATAACGTATAAAGGGTGCTTGGGCAAAATCATTAATGTGATGTATTATGCTCAGACATACACTAATATATGTCCCAGAACAATACAGGCGCTTTAAATAGAGATTTAGGACTTCACTTTATTTGTGCTCTTTCATGCAAGAAAACAAACTTTCAGTTTATTATTCCATCTGGTTAACTTGTCAAGATGATAATAACCCTCACTGATAACATCCTCAATGAAAATGGCTGCTTTTCTGCTCTATTTAGAATGAACGGCAAAAATGCTTTATGAGTAAACTTGATGTGAAAGGAGAGAAAGTAAGTACAGTTTTCTTGTAAGTGAGATTATCCCGGGGTCTTGCCTATAGATGTGTACCTGCAGATAAAACATACGGCAATGCCTATGTATGGAAAGATTTATTTTTGATTGTCCACTATTTGGTGTATAACTTTCAGACAAAGGCATGTAGAAGTGTATGTCTGGGGAAAATAAAAATGAAACACCTTCAGTACATTCACATTTCTACAACTTTTATTCTTTTAAAAATGCAGCAAGTTCAGAAAACTATCCATTGATCTGCTAGGAATCTGGTGTGCTAAGAACTTCCTGTTGGAGCTGAAAATGTAGTGACTCTGCTGCTCTGAAATTTCAAGCAGCATTGTTGCCCTTGTCTATTTAGACTAATAAACTCAACCTGTCCCTTCCCAGATACATATATGCATTTATTGCCCAGCTAAACAGTGCTGCTGCCTTGACTCCCAAGGACCTGCTCACACACTGTGCGTAGGCAGGGCTTTTTTTTCAGCAGGAATGCGGGGGAACGCAGTTTCGGCACCCCCAGCTCTGAATGTATGTAATGGTGCTCGGAGGTGGGGTAGGGGTGGAACCAAGAAATGGTGCTCGGAGGTGGCTAAGGCGTGAAACCAAGGGATGGTGCTCAGAGGTGGTTTGGGGGAGGGAAACCAATGAATGGTGCTTGGAGGTGGGTAGGGGGTGGAACCAAGAGATAGTGCTCGGAGGTGGGTAGGGGTTGGAACCAAGGAATAGTGCTCAGAGGTGGGTAGGGGGGTGGAACCAAGGAATGGTGCTCGGAGGTGGGCAAGGGGTGGAACCAAAGAATGGTGCCTCAGAGATGGAACCAAGAAATGGTGCTCAGAGGTAGGTAGGGGGTGAAACTAATGAATGGTGCTTGGAGGTGGGTAGGGGGTGGACACAAGAGGTGACGCAGAAGGAGGGAGTTCCTGCACCTATTCTCTGGGAAAAAAGCCCTGTGCGAAGGTAAAAGGCCTTTGGAAAATTGATGTAGTTCTGGATGCCCTGGAGACTGTGCAAGTGCTGTAGGAGTGGATATTTGCCAGACCAGTACATATCCTCTCAAGGCATAATTGCTATGGGGCTCAAACACCTTATGGGAACTTTGTAGTGTTATACATTTAAGGGGTACATACCAAAGTAAGTCCTTGAAAGATTGAAGGCAGATTCATAGGATCCATATACTGTGGATCACTGCGTTGATCTTGGGTGTCCCCTGATGGTTTGAGCTTGTTACAGTAGCTACATATTATTGGTCCACACCTTTTTATGTCCAACTGAATAGAAGACCCTCATTGATACCTGACTCCTGGTCCTCATTGTTATACTGGTGCCGACCTAGGGAGTTCCCATTGACCCATGAGGACTTACACTATATTGTCAAAACTATTGGGATGCCTGCCAATAGGCGCTGCCCCCTCTCTCACAGGTGCCAACCCCTATCTCCAGCCATCCCCTCTATTACCAATAGATACAGGGCTGGTGCAAGGATTTTTGACACCCCAGGGGAAACCTCATTTTGCCCCCCCCCCAGTTCCACCCCTGACTCCACCCACTTTGCCCTGCCCATGTATACCCCACCGTTTTAATGAAGCGCCCATCAAATGCAGCCCACCAGCGCTCATCAAATGCAGCCTCAACAACGCCCATCAAATGCAGCCCAACAGCGCCTATAAAATGCACCCTAGCAGTGCCCATCAATGAATGTTTGCTTGCTTCCATTAATTCTGGAGTCAGAGCACAGAAACAGTCCTCCGCTGCCACCGCGCCTCTGACACTATGTGCAAATGGAGCCGCGGCTAGCTGATGATGCTGAGACTTAGTTGCTTGCTGCAGAGAGAAAAAAGTAGCAACACCAGTGGCCGGGTGCCCTAAGCAGCCTTGCGCCCTAGGCGGCTGCCTAGTTTGCCTAGTGGTAGCACCGGCCCTGAATAGATAGATTCATGAATTACAGCGGTGGGGGGTGTTTTTAAAGCACCTTATTAGAGCCATAGGCCATAGGCTCTAATAGGCGTCAAAAAAGGTAAACAGCGAGCGCCATGCTCACAGTTCACCGAGCCGTGTTAGAAAACCGAATTAATATTTGCTTTTCTAACACTGAACCCCCTCTCTGCCAATCTGGTGCTTGGGTTACTGCTGTTATCCTTTACCCAATTGGTTGAAACGACAGGCGCCGTGATTGGATGCCTATCAGGCGTCCAATCATAGCAGAGGTTTGAAGAGAGAATGGGAGAAGACATCGAGGATCATGGAGGAGCATGGAGGGCACCACTCGACACCTGCCGCCATCACCCACTGCCCCACTGAGACAGGGTAAGTGCCATGCAGATGGCAGGTGTGGGGGAGCACACTGGCAGCATTTGATGGGGCACAGTGGGAGCATTTGATGGCTTACTGGCAGCATTTGATGGCACTGTGGGAGCATTTGATGGGCACAGTGGCAGCATTTGATGGGAACAGTGACTTCATTTGATAGGAAAGTGGCTGCGTTTGATGGGCACAGTGGATGCGTTTGATGGCACAGTGGCTACGTTTGATAGTACAGTGAGGCTGCAATTGATGTTTTTCTTTTCAGAATTTTTCAGTTGGTTTGCGCCCCCCCCCCCCCAAAAAAAAAAAATTTAAGCACCAGCCACCACTGGTGTATACACCCACATGTGTGACTTTATGGTCACATAGGCTGCTCAGATGTGATAGGGAGGATATGCTCAGCATATAAACTTGTTGAAAACTGAGCATGTGCAGAGTTGCCATCACAACTGAAAAATCATTGGGGACATGATCAAAAGGGGGAGATAGAGAGCAGCAGGTTCAACCAGGATTTTAGAAGAATACAGAAAACTAATGCCGTAGTGACTAAGTGAGTATGAACAGCATGTAATACACCATGTATTGATATTTTTTTACAGGGCTTTTTTTCTCAAACAGTGCTGGAACTCAACCATGACCCCCCAAAACCGCTCCCCCTACACACACCCTCCAAATCACATCAAATAGTGGATGTGGTCAGTCAAATTTCACGAACAGTAGGAGAGTCTTAAAGGGGCATTAAATACCAGGATTGCATTAGATACAGAGTGCAGAGCTGTTACTTTTAAACACAGAATCCAGACTTCTGTGTTTACAAGTGATTGTGGTGAGCAGGCACCAAAGGGTCTAAGCCAGAGGTGGTGGAACTGAGTTCCACCAAGTTCCCCCTGAAAAAAAGCCCTGTTTTTTATGATGTGGGTTTAGTAACACTTTAATGCACTGGTATATTTAGGAAATTTAAGAAAAAATATACATTTTTTAGGGTAACAAATAGGCATAATTAGTTTCCCAATAAGATAGTAAATATATAATCATGTCAACTTCTCCAGAAGGGGCACATTGACCCGTGATAGACCATTGGTAGCACCTTTACCAACAGAGCAAGGCATGTAATAGTTACACTTTACAAGGTGTAGGTCCTGATTTCTTACTGTAATGCAGTTATTGTCTTCCAGGGCTTCCTTTAGGTTGTAGATAAGTGGACAATGGAATGGGTCATATGATCTGACAAGCTGACACTTAGTCCAAGCCAGGCTTCCCATGCCAGCTAGCAGTAGGATAATAATGCTGGTGGTCATGCACGGCCCAATTAATAGAAATGGAATGACATATCTGAGCATTGCCTGAGATGATTGGGCTCTTAGGGGTTTAGATCAGAGGAATAACGAGTGCTTCCATATGTCAAATGTTTTTTTAATGCATACACGATGGAAAGTCTCTGAACCACCAATTGACAGTCATTTCCTTTACTATGCAGACAATGGTACATACCTTTCTCTGCCTGAATGATCTGTCCATTTCTTTGTTCATCTGGGGGGAAATTACAATTTATCGAGGTTGTATTAATAGAAAGTCAAAAAGGACACTTGCCTTGAGACCTCCAACCAATTTGTGACCGTTAGTCAGAGACACTAAAATACTGTAATATGTACATTTAGTAAAAGATCCAGGCCTTTTTTAAAGCAATCTACTGCGCTGGCCAGAACCAGGGGTTGAAAGTGCTGTGTTGGTGGAGGACAGCCAGAAGAGAAGATGTACTCTGAAATCTTATTTCTACATCCTTTTGGAGACTTATTAGTTCTTCTATCACCCTCGTTCTATCTACCTCATTGAGCCATTCCTTTATCCTGGCGCTTCCTTCAGTTTCCAATGTTTCGGGATTAATGCTTTTGCTGTATTCAACAGAAATGAGGTGAGTGCCATTCTATACTTCTTCCTAGGTCCTTCCATTGCGTGAAATAAACATTTCCAGGGATCTAATTCTATCTCCTTCCCTTCTATCTGCTTAATTAAATCTAGTACTTCCACCCAATACATTCTGAATCACACTACATTGCCACCATATGTGTGCATGGGTTCCTTCCTCCCCACATTCCCTCCAACACAAAGGTGAAATATTGTGTTTCATTTTATGCATTTTAGAAGGGACATAATACCACCTGGTTAGTCATTTATAATTAATTTCTCTTATCCTTGTGTCCCTTGAGGTAGAATATACATAATCGATAGCCTTCTTTTTCAGCATCTCTGGCACTGTTTGGTTCAGTTCTATCTCCCATCTTTCCAACGGATACATTAGCCCGTCATCCATGGAGGTTACCAACAACCTATATATTTTGGAGAGCATCCCTTTTCTGCTTATCTCCCCTTGATCTACTAATCTTTCCCATGGATTTAACCTTTCGGCAGAGCGAAGAGGCTTTGGAAGAGACTCAATAAAATGTTGAAGCTGCCTATATCTCCACCCGTCCCACGGTGTTGCTCCATATTTTTCTCTCAATTCTCCTAATGAGCATAGCGTATTTGTTTTAAAAAAAATCTCTTAGTCTCAATCTATCCGAGTGGGTCCACTTTAAATATAATTTATTATCTTTCCCCAGGGGGGAAATAATTATTTCCCTTCAGCGACATCAATGGTATTAGGGTTTGAACAAACCCACATACAGTATACAGATTTAGCCACTCTGGACAATGGTCTGAGGAGGCCTGTAATGCTGCACAGTGCTCTGGATGGTCTGAGAAGGCCTGTAATGCACAGTGCTCTGGACAGTCAGTGGTCTGAGCATAGCCCCCAACTGTCACAGATTTTGAGAGACTGTCCCTGACTTTGAACAAAGTCCCTCTGTTTCTTTTTCCTCCTTCTTTGTCCCTCATTTTGGTTTGATATATATATAGTTATATATTAGATGCACTTTAGCTAGTATAATGAAATAGTAGTGGTTAAAAAAAAAAATCTTGTGAGTTTAACTAATATTTTTTTTGTATATATAGCGCCCACCTCAAATTTAGGGGCCGCTATTTAAAATTTAAGGAATGTTTTGGCCAATACTTGGGCCCAGACCTGTTTGATTAATACAAATTTGCCTCTGTTCTGGCTGTGGTACTACTTGGTAGTTTTCCCTTGTTACCTGCAGGTGGCGTTACTACTACAGGCCCCTGTTGAATCGCAGGTGTACTATGGTGTGTTGGGTGTCTCTTCTCGGCAGCAGTACAGTGGGAGTGGTGACCCCACTGTGCGTGATGGTAGGGGATACTTAAGGGGCAGACGCCATTGATCGGGGTCCTTCACCTCATGGCCCTCCTGGTGCGAGGTGCGTGTGTGTGAATCTGACTTTGGGGCCACGTCGGCCCGTGTTGCTTCGCTGTCGACTAGGCCCAGCTATGCTGACTGGGGCTTACAAATCCTAAAAGGGGATCCCAAGCTGTCTCTCCACAAGGGAGGAAGCTAACTTAATGAAGGAAACTGGGGGAGGACCTGCCCTGGAGAAGACCAGCAAAGTGTAGCCTCTTAGGTAAGGCCTGGTGACCGAATTAAGGAGGGATCCACTACATTGAAAGCCCTGCAGTTCGCATGTTCGGCTTAAAGGCTCTTCTACTGCACAGAGGTTCGGGACTTTAAAATCCTGTGGCAGAGGAATTCTAGACAAATCTGAGTTCATCCAAAAGGTCTGTGGCAGAGACCAAGTTCATTCTACGACAGTCTGTGGCAGAGATTGTCTGGACATTAGTTCATGCCTCATCCTGGCTGCTAGACCATGTGAGAGGGGACTATCCGGGTGAGCAATACCCACTCAATAGTTGAGAGTGGAGACTGATTGACTATTTCTGCGTATTCTGTACTGTGTGCCTGAACCTTCCCCTACTCTTCTCCTCCCTTCTACTTGTTCTTCTTCAAGTTGCCCTGCAGTGAAAATAAAACCAAATTGTTGAAGGTTTTACATCTGTCAGGACATTGCATTTACTATGGACTTTCCTACCCTGACAACGAAGCTTAAGAGGTAACGTGCAAACCCAAAATGTTACCAGCAGCTCCTTCGGAGGTAGTGCTACATATAATTATCCTTTAAGGGAGAGTGTCCTATACTGACATACTTTTTCTAATAGGTGTCCCTCATTCCCATTTAAGACAGTTGGGAGGTATGGTCTGAGGAGGCCTGTAATACATTGCATAATGTCATACCTCCCAACATTTAAAAAATCCACTGCGGGACATTTTTGTTGAGCGGGGGGAGGGTTTTTTTTCGGCCGATCGAAATTGTTGAGTGGGGGGGGTGGGACGATCAAAGTTATTGAGCGGGGGGGGGGGGGGGGGCGATCCAAGTTGTTGAGTGGGGGGTCGGCACATACAAGTTGTTGAGCTGGGGGGGCCGGCAGATGTAAGTTGTTGAGCGGGGGCGGTGATCGCGGGGGGGGCAATGATCGTTGGTGAGTGGGGGTGGGGTTTCCGTAGACCGTGGATGGATGTGAAGTTCTTGCCACTCACCGCAGAGCCTGTCAGTTCTCCTCGCATGTCTCCCCCTATAATGCAGACAGTGCTCTGGACAGTTGTCTGAGGATGCCTGCAATGCACAGTGCTCTAGATGGTGGTCTGAGGAGGCCTATAATGCACACAGTGCTCTGGAGGGCCAGGAGGTCTGTAAATGTGCTCTGGGCGGTGGTCTGAAGAGGCCTAAAATGCACACAGTTCTCTAGACGGTCAGGAGGTCTGTAAATGTTGCACAGTGCTCTGGGCGGTGGTCTGAAGAGGCCTGAAATGCACACAGTTCTCTGGACAGCCAGGAGGTCTGTAAATGTTGCACAGTGCTCTGGCTGTTGGTCTGAAGAGGCCTGAAATGCACGCAGTGCTCTGGACTTTGATCTGAGGAGGCCTGTAATGCACACATTGCTCTGGACGGTGGGGCCTGTAATGCACACAGTGCTCTGGGTGGTGGTCTGAGGAGGCCTGTAATGCACATAGTGCTCTGGATAGTGGTCTGAGGGGGCTTGTATTGCACATAGTGCTCTGGACAAACATCTCAGGAGGCCTGTAATGCTGCACAGTACTAAGCATGGCACACCACTAAGCACGCTATGGGCGCTAACTTACTTGCTAGGAGGGGGAAACACTCACAGGCTTTACAGACAGAGCTCCAAAAAAAGCAGAAGTTCACATGGGCAAATGTCCCTCTCTCACATTTTTGTTTCCATTTTTTTCATTTGCAAAAATTGGAATTGATTTTGGGGTAATTTTTGTTTCGTTTTCGTCACTGTACTTACAGTATCTAGCAAAAGTGAGTATACCCCTCACATTTTTGTAAATATAACATTTTTGTGACAACATTGAAGAAATAACACTTCAATTGACAGTGTCAATTTTCTGTCCCCTTAAAATAACTCAACACACAGCCATTAATGTCTAAACCGTTGGCAACAAAAGTAAGTAAACCCCTAAGTGAAAATGTCCAAACTGGGCCCAAAGTGTCAATAATTTATGTGGCCACCATTGTTTTCCAGCACTGCCTTAACCCTCTTTGGAATGGAGTTCACCAGAGCTTCACAGATTGCCACTGGAGTCCTCTTCCACTCCTCCATAATGACATCGCAGGGATGGTGGATGTTAGAGACCTTGCGCTCCTCCGCCTTCCTTTTAAAGTACAACATGTTTATTAAGAAATCAATAATACAAACAATAAATGCAACTAAACTTCAAGTTTGGTCTGCACACTATTGAAAACATTGTTCTACCAAGACCAAACAATTTATTATTTCCCCAGCAGGTGGCAGTATACTTCAACCAATGCACAGCGGGTCCCCAGAGGCTGAAGAAAACAGAATCTAGGGCAATCTGAAATATTAAACAGGATCTGGGAAAATTACAAGAACAATAATGCCAATGTATTTAGACCAACATAAACTTTGTGTGCTTTGTAGAATGTGTTATATAACACGAAGATTCTTCATTAGAGGTAAAATAGACATACAGGCTATAACTGCTTTAATAATTTATAGAAAAATTAAAACAGGATATTTTTGTCGAGTTGCCCCATCAGAGTCCAGCTGTCACTTTTTTCTAGCCAAGATTGGAAAATAGAGGAAGAAATGTAAATCGGACTTAAGGTGCCACGAGGAAACAATTAAAGTGGACTTTTGGGTATTTGTTACTTTGCCATGCATTGCCATCATTTATTTTGCCTGGTTGGATATTTAAAAACAACTTTTATATCAAAAAGCCACACTGGCCTCTACAGGTGCACAATGTACGCTTGTGTTTAGAAGCTCAGGCTCCATGACCTTAGACTGCAAAGTCAACAGAAATGGGTTATTTAATAAGTATAGGAAGATGATTTTATTTTTTTAATTCAGTGGCATTCAGTATATTTAGGAAACAATATTATTTTGTCAATTTGATTCATAATGTCTTAAGCCCTGTACACACGATCGTTCCATCCGATGAGAACGATCCGACGGACCGTTTTCATCGGTTCACCGATGAAGTTGACTGATGGACTGATGTGCCTACACACCATCGGTTAATGATCCGATCGTGTCAGTACGCGGTGACGTAAAACACAACGACGTGCTGAAAAAAATTAAGTTCAATGCTTCCAAGCATGCGTCGACTTAATTCTGAGCATGCGCGGCCCTTTAACCGATGCTTTTGCATACTAACGATCGGTTTTGACCCATCGGTTAGCCATCCATCAGTTAAATTTTAAAGCAAGCCATCTGTTTTTTGACCGAAGCATAATGGACCGATGGGGCCTACACACGATTGGTTTGGACCGATGAAAACGAACTTCAGTCCGTTTTCATCGGTTTGAACCGATTGTGTGTACGCGGCCTAAGACAGCCCAGCGCCAAGGCAGTTATATTTACAGAGCCACACTTTCACCCTGCCTCTGTACTCTACTAAAGTCCTTAGTGAAGCTGGGCTTTAAGGTCCTTAGGAGCAGGTGGCCTCCCCCAAGTGTCAGTGCATGGACCTGAAGGGACAATCATGAGATCCAAACACTGTCACATGGGGGGACCCATGGCGCCATTGCCCTGCTATGATCAAACATATGGCAGCACTGGAGCTAGCTGGTGTCTGAGCATCACCCATGTGATGGTCCTTGGACCCGAAGGGACAATCACCAGATCCAAGCAATGCCACATGGGGGGACCAATGGCATTATCACCCTGCTATGATCAAACATGCCAGCACTGGAGCTAGCTGGTGTCTGAGCATGGGAACAAGTGGCCTTACCCATGTGGTTCTTTATTGAAGCTGGACCCCAAGGTCCCTAGGAACAGATGACCTCCCCCATGTGGTTCTTTAGTGAAGCTGAGCCTCAAGGTCCCTAGGAACAGATGGCCTTTGCCATGTAATGGTGCTTAGACCTGAACAGACAATCACCATATCCAAACACAGTCACATGGGGGGGACCCATGGCATAATCAACGTGTCTATGCTTAGACACCAGCCAGCACTGGAGCTAGCTGGTGTCTGAACAGGTGACCCCCCCCCCCATGTTGTGGTGCTTGGACCTGAACAGACAATCACCAAGTCAAAACCCTGCCACATGGGGGGACCCATGGCATTATCGCCTTGTCTATGCTTAGATACCAGACAGAACTGGAGCTAGCTCATGTGTGAGCATAGGAACAGATGGCCCTCCCCATGTGACCCTTTAATGAAGCCCGGCCTCAAGGTCCCAAGGAAAAGGTGGCCTCTCCCATGTGGCAGTGCTTAGATCTGAAAGGACAATCACCAGGTCCAAACCCTGTCACATAGTGGGAGCCCATGGCATCATTACCCTGTCTGTGCTCAGATACCAGCCAGCACTGGAGCTAGCTGTTGTATGAGCATAGGAACAGGTGGCCTCCCCCATGTGGCATGCTTAGATCTGAAGGGACAATCACCAGGTCCAAACCCTATCACATGGGGGGGGACCCATGGCATCATCACCTTGTCTATGCTGAGACATTAGCCAGCACTGGAGTTTAGACAACCCAGGATCAGTAAGTGTAAAAGCTTGGGGCATGGGGAGAATGGGCATGGGGAGAAGAAAACGGGTCTCACTTATCGGTATAATATAGTGACGGTTTTTGCTGTTTGGAATATATGAGCAGCTGGCTCCTGTAAATTATTCAGATACTATCTATATTATTGGATATTTTTTCACAACTCTATGGATAATATAGACTCTTCCCCATAAGTAGGGCCCGTTTTCTTCTCCTATGATCCCTAAATGTGTCCCGACGAAGCCTAGTGGCGAAACGCATTGATGCACAAGGGCTCACGCTGTATCATATATCCTCTATATATGTTTTTAATTCTTCTAATGTTTTTTATGTACCATGTATAAACTTTAATACATATTGTTATATTTTGATAATACCCTCACTCCGTTGTGTTTTTAAAGTCTGACCTGTGGGCCACTATACAGTGAACCTCCTCCCCCCTTTTTTGTCCATTGAATTAAAATCGATCCAAACCAAATCACTAAACGCTCTGTAATCTTTAGCATGTTAAATCTGAACTTCAGGAATGATACAAAATCTACCCTTGCATTGTGGCCCTCCCCCATTGCAAGGGTTAAATGCTCATTTAGTCTTGGGGTGCAGGCATAAGTTGTATTACTTACCCTATCACTTGGTACCTGGTAACCATACTATTCCATGAAAAGGGACTACTCAGGGATGGACTGGCCATTAGGACTACCGGGAGTTTCCTGGTGGACCGATGGCTCAGTGGGCCGGTTTCAGTGATAGTCTGTCAAAATTAATGGCAGTGCTACTTGTGCAGCCATTAATTTGAGCACCGCTGTACTGCCCATGTCTAGATATCGAGCTTCGGAAAGAACCGGTGCACTCTGGCTCTTTCCGCCTCGCTCGTCTCTTTCAGAACAATGCACACATCTTCGGTCACCTCTGGCCCACACTCGTCCTTTTCCGTTCATGCTCAGAACTGCACACATCTTTGGCCACCTCCGGCCCACACTCGTCATTTTCCGTCACCACTCTATTTCGCCCACCCTCTCCTCTCTGACAGCAACACTCGGCTATCTCCAGCGGTCCTCGTGCCCACGGTAATGGTTGCTGTAAGTTTAAATGAGTCAGAGCCGACAGGCAGAGGGGTCCCCAGAGCAGAAAAGGATGACAGTGCTGCAGGAATCTGTCCAACTAAAATAAATGAAAAAAAAAATTTGGTGCAAAAAATTATTCAAACAATATGCAAAATCCAACATAGTTAAAGGTTAATCAAAAGTGTCAATTAATATTAAAATGTACATAAAAATATTTCCAGCAAAAAAACAGGGGGCAGGTGACTGCTGACTGGGGCTTACCCCTTTACCCGTTCTTCCTTCTGGGTTTGCATGCTCCTTCTGTGTGGCTAGCTGGGCCTTGATGACGTCTCTCTCGTGTAAGTGCAAAGGATACTGGACCAGATTCAGATACATTTAGATTCGCGTAGAGTATCAGAAATACACTACGCCGCCGTATTTTACCTGGCTCTACGTGGAATCCTGGTAGATTTTGTCCAGTAAACGACGGCGGCGTAGTGTATTTCTCCCGGCGCAAGCCATCTACGCGAGTAGGGGGGGCGTGAAGCATTTAAAATAGGCGCGTTCCTGCGGCGATCGAACTGCGCATGCTCCGTTCAGAAATTTCCCGCCGTGCATTGCGCGAAATCACGTCGTTACGTCATTTTTTCTTGAGTAGCGTCGTTTACGGACATTCCTATTCCCGAACGAGTTACGTAAAAAAAAAAATAATAATTTTAAATTTGACACGGGAACGACGGCCATACTTAACATGGGCTACGCACCGTTAGACCAGCAAAAAGATGGTCTAACAGTACGTAGAAAAAAATAGACGTAAGCGATTGCGAAGACCGCTCGTATCTTCGTGGATCGCCGTAAAAACACATTTGCATATCCCGACGCATGAAAACGACGCGGACTCCTCCCAGCGGCCGCAAAAATATCGCAGCGTAGATCCGAAGGCTTACGAAGACGTAAGCCTCTCGGATCGAAGCCCGAAGCCGCCGTATCATGGTTTGAGGATTCAAACTAGTGATACGGCGCGCAAAATTTGAAATTACTCCTGTCTAACACCAGTTAGACAGGCGTAATTGCTCTGTGAATCTGGGCCACTGTTTTTATGCGTGTTTGCAAAATTAGAGTGGGCCGGTCTGGATGAAGTCCAGGGCCACTTTTTTGTCCCAGTCCTCCCCTGGGACTGCTCATTATAGAATGACAATATACTGTCCTTATCCCTAAACGTGTGTTTCCAGTGGGGGCTGCAAGTGGCCAATGCTGACACACATTGCACCGGCACAGTCAGCTATTGTCATCGTCATGAAAATCGGCCATGATGTCCTCTACTTGACTACATTTTTTTAAAGAAAAATAAATAAATAACAGTGTCTGTATGATACAAAGTGCTTTATGCTGAATGTAAAAATCTGGCATAAAAACACTGAACAAAATAGTGCGAAAATAAACTTTCTCTTTAGAAAAGCTTTATTCATCGGTTTGATACAAATCATAAGGTCTTCTATTTGACTTTTTCTAACTAAAATGTATTTTCATAGCAACCTCTTCCCAAAGAAAGAAGAAGATTTCATTTTCAGACAGGCGCATGGTATCCTTTTGAAAACATGCTTTCAGTATTAAATTTTTCTATCTTTTGTCAGAACAGTGTATAAATTAGGAAAAAGAAGGTAGGACAGGAGTATAAAGGCTGCCGTTATTTTCATTGATTTGGAAAACCCAAAGATATCCAGAACATAGATCTGGGCACAGACCAGTCCTTGCTGTGTTATGCCGCATACACACGATCGGAAATTCCGCCAAGAAAAGTCCGATGTAAGCTTTTGGTCGGAAATTCTGACCATGTGTATGCTCCATCTGACTTTTGCTGTCGGATTTTCGCCAACAGAAGATTGAGAACAGGTTGTCTATTTTCCCGACCAAAAAAGTTCCTAAGTCCTCCCATTGCATAACTCCCTCCCCCCCAGTCGCACAGTCTGCCCATAATAAAGCCTACCAATCACTTAGTACCCTCTTCCTCTTCAGAGCCAAATCCTTTTGACTCCAGCAGCTCAGTAGAGCATGGGAGGCAGAGAAGCTCTAGAACGTAATGCCGCATACCCACTTTAATTTTTTGGCATGAAAAAAAAACGTTTTTTTTTTTAAAAACGTCATTTAAAATGATCTTGTGTGGGCTACACACAATGTCGTTTTTCGAGTTGTAAAAAATGATCGTGTGTGGGCTAAAAGGATGTTTTAAACCCACGCATGCTCAGAAGCAAGTTATGAGACGGGAGCGCTCGTTCTGGTAAAACTACCATTCATAATGGAGTAAGCACATTCATCACGCTGCAACAGACAGAAAAGCGCGAATCGTCTTTTACTAACGCGGAATCGGCTAAAAGAGTGCCGTCATACGTGTTGAACGTCACCGCACTTTGTCCATCATTTATTTTTAAACAATGGTGTGTGGGCAACGTTGTTTTTAATGATGAAGTTGGAAAAACTTTGTTTTTTGGACATGCTGAAAAACAATGTTTTTTTTAATGCTGAAAAATGATCATGTGTACGCGGCATAAGAGGTGGCCCTGCATGCCACCTACTCTGGATTAGAGTCATGCGTTGATCCATGGCAAACTGGGTCCAATGCTTGCAGCATCCAGAGGGAATCCAGACAGCACTTATATGGTATTTGTATGCACTAAAATCATTTTCATATTTTTAAATGCAAATTTTAACATGTCATGTGCATTATAAATGAAGAAAAGACACACAAAGTGGTAAAAGTCACAAAATCATTATTTGTATAAGTCACGACCAGCAGGAAATTGGCATTTTCAAAATAAAAAAAGCAATGCCTGCCCCCATGTCTAAGTAAAGATATCGGGCCAGATTCAGAAAGAATCTACGCCGGCGTATCTCCTGATACCCCGCCGTAAGTTCAAATGTGCGCCGTCGCATCTTTACGCCAATTCAGAAAGCAAGATACGCCGAAAAACATGGCTTCAGCCGTCCGACCTAACTTGCCTACGCCGGCGCATCGTGGGCGCATTGTTACGCTGGACGCATTCGGCGTTCCCATTAAAAATATGCAAATGAGCTAGATACGCCCATTCACAAGCGTAGTTGCGCCCGGCGTATTGATATACGTCATTTACGTAAGGCGTATAACCGGCGTAAAGTTACCCATGCTATATGAGGCGCAGGCAATGTTGAGTATGGACGTCGGAACAGCGTCGAATTGTACGTCGTTTGCGTCGTTTGTGTAAGTCGTACCCGAATAGGGCTGGGATATGTACACGAACGGCGCATGCGCCGTTCGTTAGGCGCTTCATTTACGTGGGGTCACGATTCATTTCCATACAAGTAAACATATTCGCCAGCACACCAGGATCGTTTTAAAAGAACGTCCAAAACATTTTTAATGCAAAGAAACGATCACAAAGAAGCAACGTTTCGAGGCCACGCAGGGTCTCTTCGTCAGAGACACGCCCACTACCAGCCTACTTTGAATTACGTGGGCTTACGCCGGCCCATTTACACTACGCCGCCGTAACTTAAGGCGCAAGTTCTTTCTGAATACGGTACCTGCCGCTCTAAGTTACAGCGGCATAGTGTATATGAGATACGCTACGCCCGCCAAAATTTACGCCAGTCTTTTCTGAATCTGGCCCATCTTGTTTATTGTCAGGGTATCAGTGGCTCCAGCGGCCGATCCTCGCCACAACGCATGCCCGTGCCCGTGCGCGGCGCGCGCATGCGCACCTCTGCGTTCCAGCATGGTTCTGCGTCACGGCGTGCGTGGGCGCGCACCTGCGCGCCCACGCGCGCGTACGTCTGCGCGCGCATCCACGTGCACGTCCACCAATCAAGTCCCAGCCCGGCCTATTTAAACCAGCTCTAGACGCATGGCGGGTTGCTGGTTTGTTGTCAGCTATCCTGCTTAGTGCCTTGTTTACCTGAAAGCTTGTGACCTATTGACCCGGATCGGACCTGACTTCTCTACGCCTTCTCCTGCACTTGACCCTCGGCTTGTCTCATCGTTTCTGCTGCTGTCTGTACCCCTTGACCTCCGGCTTGCACCTTGGACCTTCTGCCTTCTACATTCCCTGAACCATTGGCTTGCATCTCGGATCTGCTTACCGTCCTGACCTGAACTGACTCTCTGCCTGATAAACTTTATTGCTCCTGGATCACTATCCACGCCTGCTGCGATCCTGTCCTGTGATCAGAAGCCAAGTCTTCAGAGATCTCCTATCAGCACAACACCTTCCGCTGGTAGCCGGTGCCCCTTTGTGCCCTTCCCCGCTGTCTCCACCTCCAGGGGGTGAAGTGCACAGAGCCGCAAAGGCAGCCGCCCTCGGCATCTCGGCCTCGGTGAGTACTTATCCTGACAGTCCTGACATTATGTTGTATATATTTTTTCTATTCATGTATTTTGACTTATTGTTTTGTTTATTTATGTATATTCTTTTACTGTTCTTCCTACTGTAGTGCCATTAGAGATATGCTATATATTGTAGTAGCAAAAACACTTGATCTGACAAAAAACCTTTATTATCCATTGCTTGCTTGTGCTTGTTGTGTTCATTTTTTTTATTACAAATGTTGGTTTGACAGAACATTTTTATTGTAGGAAATGGGATACTATATTTCACTTCCGTAGGATCTCTGTTTTTAGAATACATATGGTTTTGTGTGGCTTTGAAATTATTTTCTATGCATTTCATCCTTAAAGTGGATGTAAACCCACTCTCATCCTTTCTAAACTACTGCCATAGTGCTGATCTATAAGGATATAGACAGGGCCGATCCTAGGGTCGCAGACGCCTGGGTGCAGAAATATTTCTGGAGACTGCAGATATAATACAGTATGGCCGCGTACACACGATCAAATTTGTCCACTGAAACTGGTCCAACGGACCAGTTCAGAGGACAAATCCGATCGTGTGTATGGGCTAGCGGACATGTCTAACCGGCGGACAAATTTTAAAGCATGCTTTAAAATTTGTCCGCCGGAGACATGTCCGTCGGATATGTCCGCTGGTTAGTACACTAACCAGCGGACATATCTGCCCGCACAAGCGTCGAATGGATGCGACGCATGCGTGGAAGTTTTTTACTTCCTGGTGCGGTGACGTGGCAGCGTCAACGTCACCGCCACGTCACCACGCTGTCTGCCGGCGGGGATTTTGATCCGATGGTGTGTACACACCGCCGGACGAAAATCCCAGCGGACCGCTTCCATCGGACATGTCCCTCCGTGTTTACGCGGCCTATATGGTCAGAGACTCCAGACATACTACAAAAGTTGCTCAGAGACTGCAGATATAATACAGGAGATGGTCAGAGACTGCCGCTATGGTCTCCGGCTGCTTCGCTCTTCTCTGACAGGAAGAGGGAGGGAGGATGGACTTGGGCAGGAAACACAGCCTCTCTCCTCCTCTGATCAGCTCCTGTCAGTTGCCGGTGGAGAGAGCTGCCTCTGGACACAGACAAGAAGTGGAGGAGGAGTTGGAAGGGGAGCAATCTGGCACTTCAGCGCTCCCCACCTCTGTGGTGCCTGGGTGCGCTGCACCCTGTGCACCTGCCCAGGATCGGCCCTGAATATAGATGCCTCCTGCATGTATCCTTACCTGTCAAATGTCTCCCCTCTGTCTGTTATTAGAACTGAAAAACTGCATATTCTGTGGGTGGGTCTGTTGTCTGGAGCTCGGAGGGTGGAGTCGTGATGTCAGTAGACTCCCCCCTCACCTCTACACTCCCCTTGTCAACATGCATTTTCTCCTGTGTATTCCTTACACTAAATTCTGCTATGATCACTAACATCCAGTCAAAATCCAGAAAAGTAACCACATGCCTGTCTCAGGCTAGTGCATGAGATATGTAAATAACCTGTCACTCACAGCAAGGGGTAAGAACGGACAAAAGGTTTCTCCTGTTTGTCCGTTTATCTTACTGAAAAAAAAGAGGATTGCTCAGAGCTGGATTAACTCTTTGTGGCAAGACTGGGCACAGATAAAAGGAAATCGTATACTCTACACATTGTGATAGCAAAAATAAAAATAAAACATTTTGGGTCTGGCAAAATCACAATGTATGATTTTTTTAACTATTTATTTGTATGATACAGCTGCAAATAAGTATTTGAACACCTGAGAAAATCAATGTTAATATTTGGTACAGTAGCCTTTGTTTGCAATTACAGAGGTCAAACGTTTCTTGTAGTTTTTCACCAGGTTTGCACACACTGGAGCAGGGATTTTGGCCCACTCCTCCACACAGATCTTCTCTAGATCAGTCAGGTTTCTGGGCTGTCGCTGAGAAACACGGAGTTTGAGCTCCCTCCAAAGATTCTCTATTGGGTTTAGGTCTGGAGACTGGCTAGGCCACGCCAGAACCTTGATATGCTTCTTACAGAGCCACTCCTTGGTTATCCTGGCTGTGTGCTTCGGGTCATTGTCATGTTGGAAGACCCAGCCTCGACCCATCTTCAAAGCTCTAACTGAGGGAAGGGGAGGTTGTTGCCCAAAATCTCGCAATACATGGCCCCGGTCATCCTCTCCTTAATACAGTGCAGTCGCCCTGTCCCATGTGCAGAAAAACACCCCCAAAGCATTATGCTACCACCCCCATGCTTCACAGTAGGGATGGTGTTCTTGGGATGGTACTCATCATTCTTCTTCCTCCAAACACGGTTAGTGGAATTATGACCAAAAAGTTCTATTTTGGTCTCATCTGACCACATGACTTTTTCCCATGACTCCTCTGGATCATCCAAATGGTCATTGGCAAACTTAAGATGGGCACAGATAAAAGGAAATCGTATACTCTACACATTGTGATAGCAAAAATAAAAATAAAACATTTTGGGTTTACATCCACTTTAAGTGTGAAAAAGAGAAAAGCGTCTGGCAACATCTTTGCGGAGGAAAGCTAAGCAAGACTGGAGCTGTGGAAGGATTAAAGGGGAATTTCAGCTTATGCCATGTTAGCCATGTTGTATCCCTTTGTCATTTATAAGGAATGTCATTATTTCTATACAGTGATCAATTCTGGCCTGGTAGCTGGGAGTTGGAATATAAAATCTTGAATTTGATTGATTGATGTGAAGAAATACTAAAAGTTGTGAGCTACATTGTAACAAATATTTACTAAAAAGGCAAATCCATTAAAGTGATGTCCACCATACACTTTGCACTTTATGATCAATATGAACAAGGGTCATCCTAGGAAAAGATTCCTCATCAATAGAAATATTGAGCCACTTTAACACGCATGGATAATACCCTAAATCGACTGAGCTTCAATATCAATAAACAAATATTGATGCAGACATTAATTCTTCCCTTAAATGATCAGTATCTAGGATCGGTTCACTGACATTTAGCACGTACAATTGATAAGAAATGATTGATACATTTTCTGGACCGGCCAATTCATGTTCATGTGAATCAATATGTTTGGCCACATTGAATATCCGTAGGCTAAATTAGAGAAATCTAAGGCCGCGTACACACGAGAGGTTAACCAGAGGACAACGGTCTGATGGACCGTTTTCATCGGTCAAAACCGATCGTGTGTGGGCCCCATCGGTTAGTTATCCTTCGGTTAAAAAAAAGCCAACTTGCTTTAAAATTTAACCGATGGATTCCTAACCGATAGGTCAAAACCGATCGTTAGTATGCAAAACCATTGGTTAAAAACCTGCGCATGCTCAGAATCAAGTCGACGCATGCTTGGAAGCATTGAACTTCATTTTTTTCAGCAAGATGTTGTGTTTTACGTCACCGCGTTCTAATACGATCGTTTTTTTAACTGATGGTGTGTAGGCACATCAGACCATCAGTCAGCTTCATCGATTAACCGATGAGAACGGTCCTTCGGACCATTCTCATCGGATGGACTGATTGTGTGTACGAGGCTTAACAGTGTATGGCTAGTCTGAAGATTTTGCTGATATGTGAAAGATAACATTATGATCCGTTAGATATCGCACATTTTATTTCTGAAATAACATTCTCTTCTTCAGTTCCATTGCTACCGACATGCATGAGAATGTATATACTGGAGTGGGCTCAGCTGCATACT